>JASTWP010004351.1:0-235000 GCA_030770255.1 Temnothorax ravouxi
TTTTTGCTAGGCCGTACAGTAGCGCCACACATCCACTTTCAGGAATTGGAACTACGAGTCACATCCACTTTTCGATATTGTCGATGAAGTTGGTTCATGTCCGTGCTACGTATACATCCACTTTTCGATATTGTCGGTATTTGGTGGTTCGTGTCCGTGCTGCATCCATATGCTGCGACACGCGCCGGCTATGCGACGTTGCCACGATGCTGCACGATGCCACGCATTTCGGGTATCGCGTCTCCGTGCCTCGCCAGCCGGCCGGCCAGCCGGGCCAGCCTCGCAGACTGCCAAGTCTCGAGTTGTCAAATCGACGATGCGCTACGTTACATTTATAAATATTTATTTAATTATATTTACAATTTATATATATATATATATATAATTGCAAATAATTAAATAAATATTAATAAACATAAAAATTAAAATTTGTAAGAATAATGTATAAATAGCAAACCCCTGTTTTTGCCCTGGTTTTGCTCTTTTATCTGAAAAAGTCCTACATTAGAAAAACATTAACTTTAGCATAGTATAGCATGATATTTAAATTTAATATTTAAATGCATAATAATAATTAAATAAATATTAGCTATTGAGAAAAGAATTTTAGCTTAGTATTCTTATTAAGTTATAATTTTTAAGTTAGCTATGCATGTTTAAACGGCCAAATCACGAGAGCCAAAAGAGAGATATTGAATTAAAATAGAAACAATTTACTAAACAAACAATACACACGGTTAACGTTTCGACTGTACTTATAGTCTTCTTCGGAACAGATTGCTATGGAAGAAGAAAATAAATATCAAAAAACTTGTTAACGTGTTTAAGTTAGCATACTAAAACATGAAACAATCTCTTAATAATATGAATAAAATAAACAATCTAATTGAATCACAAATATAAAAAAGCCGGAATAATCGAATAAAACCATGACAACATATCTAAAGACTGTACCGGATAAGAAGAATATATGTGTCCCCACACGGATCATGCTTATTTTATTCCTTTGATTGATATCAGTGTCACTTACAATTTAGTCAAATATTAGCCCTTAATATTGAACCGTTTTGGTGTAAAAAATAAAAATAAAAAATTTCAAAAATAATTTATCTTTTGATCGGCTTAATCGATTTTGATGAAATTTTAATATGCTGTAGATATCATTAAGACACATTTGTGGAAAATTCGAGAAAAGTTTCTGATGACAAAAACGATGATAAAAAAAATAAATAAATGTTCTTGCTCTTTTTTGATCCCGCCATCTTTCTGACACAATTACGAAAAATTTTTTGTAGAATCTTGGAGTAGTTTCTTATCAGACATAATTTTTTGGAAGCAATAAAATGGGTAGGCTGTACTTTAAAAAAATAAAGTATTCTTGTTTATTTTTTAAAAATATGATATGCTCTTTGTACCATATTTTTTTGCAGACTTTTGAGACGGTATTCTATAACAAGCAATTTTTTCGAACTAATAAAATAAGTAGAAGGTACTTTAAAAAACAAATTTTTTTTTGAATTATTAGTTTTTTGGTACCATCGCAATATTTTTATTTAGAATCTTGGAATTAAATCCTACAAATATTACAAATATACCAAAAAAATATTTTGTTTTTTAAAGTATCTTCTATCCATTTTATTAGTTCGAAAAAATTGCTTGTTATAAAATACCGTCTCAAAAGTCTACAAAAAAATATGGTACAAAGAACATATCATAATTTTAAAAAATAAAAAACAATATTTTATTTTTTTTAACATTCGCCTATCTATTTCATTAATTCGAAAAATTACTTGTTATAGAATACTATCCCAAAATTCTACATAAAATATATAGCAATCGTAACAAAAGCATATTATATTTTTAAAAAATAAAAAAGCACTATTTTTTTAAAGTACAGCCTACCCATTTTATTGCTTCCAAAAAATTATGTTTGATAAGAAACTACTCCAAGATTTTACAAAAAATTTTTCGTAATTGTACCAGAAAGATGTCGGGATTAAAAAAGAGCAAGAACATTTATTTATTTTTTTTATCAACGTTTTTTTAATCAGAAACTTTTCCCAAATTTTCCACAAATGCGTCTCAATGATATCTACAGCAGATTTCAAAATCGATTAAGCCGATTAAAAGATGAATTATTTTTGAAATTTTTATTTTTATTTCTTACACCAAAACGGTTCAATATTGAGGGCTAATATTTGACTAAATTGTAAGTGACACTGATAGCAATTAAAAGAAGAAAATGAGCATGTGATCCGTGTGAGAGCACATTGATGTTTTTTATCTGGCTATGGCCTTTATTTGTATTCAGAAGTAAAAAAAGTAATCTCTTGATATGTCAGAAAAAAAATGAAAAAATTGTTAAGAAGATATTCTGGTTTAAAAAGTCATAAAAAAAGATATTTTTCAGGAATTTTTTGCATCAGGGAAACGAAAAGAGTGAATAACGCTAAACTGTACATGTTTAGCCTTATTTTGAAAATATGTTTTTAGTTTCAAGTAATAAAAATGCTCTTTTTTCCATGTTATATCCTGTTATTAGAAAGTGTAAATGACAGACGGTGTAAATGAATCTAGCTGTTCTATAGGTATCTGAAACGCAAAAACCAAAATTTTTTTATTCAAAAGAAGTGCGGCTATCGTCTGAACTAGAACTAAACTAATATTTCCATTCCGGCGGCCTTTTATTAAAAATATTATACTTTTTTCAAAATTTTGGAAGTATTTCATTAAAAGTAAAAAAACTAATAAACGTAATTTTATGAGACAGTTAATATGAGATCTTTTTACATTAATCAAGATAATAAGAAACTTAAATAATAGGATCGTTTCCTCTAGTGTTTATTCTACTTCAGACGATAGTCACACTTCTTCTAAATAAGAAAATTTTTTGTTTTTGCGTTTCTGATATCTATAGAACAGTTGGAAATCATTTACATCATCTGTCATTTATACCTTATTCTAGTGACCATGATATAACATAGAAAAAAAGGCATTTTTGTTACTTAAAAAATAAAATATATTTTCAAAATAAAGTTAAAAAAAACATGAAAAGTTTAAGGTTATTTACTTTCTTCAGTTTTCCTACAAAAATTCATATAAAATACCTATTTTGACGACTTTTCAAATCAGAATACTCCTTAATTTATTATTTATTATTAATATATTGTTGGTAATTACATATAAGTAATTAGAAAGCATATAGTACAAAATAATTCAATATTCAAATTATTGTAATAATAAAGAAAACAATTATTTACAATATATTTACATTTTCTCTGTGTTTGTATCGTATATATGTATTATTGCAGGACAGTTTCTCTGCACGTTTTACATTTCTTTTGCACATTTTTTACAAGCTTATCTTTCACAAGTGTGATATGTAGTTACAAATACAGACAAGATTTTACACGCTTTATCTGTTATAAGCGTAATGTCAATGCAAGATTTCATAATCAAACGTTCAACAATTTTCGACATTTTTTCTACAAACGAGGGACCAATAATATCATCCGCCACCACTATCCGCAGCATGTAGTCTCATAGGCCAGTCAATTTACGGTTTAATCGAATTTGAATTCGGAAGTTTAATTTATGTGCCATTCGATATAGTAAATGGCACTGATACAAACATATCAATTTTGTACTTTGTAAAAAAAAAAATTATAAAAAATTGGGCCCTTTTCGACCTTTTACTCGAAACGCTGCGAAACTTGTTCGAAATACAGCAAAATTGCACACAGACAATTTTGTAGAGAATTAAAGGAGGGGGTGTAAAAGTGACCGTTTTGTGCCCCGATGGGGAACCTGTTAAACATTTTTTTCCATTTATTTAAGGTTGAAATAAGAAGGAAATAATGGTCATTTACCCAGGAAACCACGGGAAATATTTTAAAAATCAATAATAAATGTGTTTAAAAAGTCTGTTAAAAGTAACTGTGTTTGAGCGGTTTAATAAAAAGGTGAAACCTTTTAAAACAAGCAATACATTTCCATTTAATAAATTTGCATCATGAAATTGTACATAAATGCCGTACATATAAACACAATTGCTCATATACGCTTATCATATGTAAATACATTTATATATATATTATATCTTTTTCAAAATGCCCATTTTAAACACCAATTCTTACTATTCCACGCACAAGTATGTACACATGCACCTTTAAATAATTATTTTGAAGATGATTGATTATGATGGATGGTTCATCTGAATCAGATTCTGAACACTATATAATCTCGTAATCTTTCAAATATATCTGAATATTTTTCATAAATGGTTAACGTAGTACGTAGTTAGTTAAAAAATAGAACAAAAATAAGATGAATGTTATGTGACGCATATATGTGTATATACAGAAAGTTTAAAAATATATATTTAAAAATGTAATAAAAATATTATTGTATATACAATTCATGATGCAAAATTCATTAAATGGAAATGTAGAGCTTGTTTTAAAACGTTTCACCTTTTATTAAACCGCTCAAACACAATTACTTTAACAGACGTTTTAAACACATTTATTATATATTTTAAAATATTTTCCGTGGTTTTCCTGGGTAAATGACCATTATTTCTTTCTTATTTCAACCTTAAATATAAGGTGGAAAAAAATGTTTTACAGGTTCCCCATCGGGGCACAAAACGGCCACTTTTACACCCCCTCCTTTATCTATAAAAAGATCCGGGGGAAAAGGGCATTTCTCTTGTAAAATTAGTAGCTTAGGCATGAGTGGCTCCCGAAGTCGCGCGATCGGAAAGTGATGTCTCGGCAATTTCGCCAGTTGCTCTGGTTAGTTGTAAAATTCAATATCAAGACTTTAGCATTAAATAAAAATCTCCAAAAATTCAAGGCTTAATTAGATAAAATAGGAAAGCTATTTCTGGGTTCCAACATTTTTTTATCGATAAATTCGAATTATGTCAGCTATGTGACATATTCTTTTTCGTACGATATTGTAACTTTGAGCGGCCATATCTCGGAAAGTATTAACCGGAGTTCTATTCTTCCTCTATAAGGAAGCCAAATTAATAAATATTAATAATATAATAAATATTAAATAAATATTAATAAATATTAATATTATGCATCAAATAAAATACAAGCTTCCTCATAGAAGAAGCTTTATGAGTGAGCGAAATCAAATGTTGATGAAGCCAACGTGCAAATTCTTCAGCGTTACGAGTAAAAGGTCAAAAAAAAGCTAAATTTTTAAAATTTTTATTTTTTTTACAAAGTACAAAATTGATATGTTTATATCAGTGCCATCTACTATATCGAATGGCACATAAATTAAACTTCCGAATTCAAATTCGATTAAAACCGTAAATTGACTGGCCTATGAGGCTACATGCTGCGGATGATATTATTGGTCCCTCGTTTGTAGAAAAATGTCGAAAATGTTGAACGTTTGATTATGAAAATCTTGCATTTGACATTACGCTTATAACAGATAAGCGTGTAAAAATCTTGTGTATTTGTAACTACATATCACACTTGTGAAAGATAAGCTTGTAAAAAATGTGCAAAAAAAATCGTAAACGTGCAGAAAAACTTGTCTGCAATAATACATATATACGATACAAACACAGAAGAAAATGTAAATATATTGTAAATAATTGTTTTCTTTATTATTATTACAAAATTTGAATATTGAAACTATTTTGTACTATATGCTTTCTAATTATTTATACGTAATTACCAACAATATATTAATAATAACTAATAAATTAAGGGAGTATTCTGATTTGAAAAGTCGTGAAAAATAGGTATTTTTCATGATAAAATATATTAGTTAATACAAAATCGGACGTTTCGACACTTTTTTTGTGTCATCTTCAGCGTATAAATGAAAATAATACATAAAATTTCGACGATAAAATACAGTCAACCGCGATAAAATGAGTCAGTCGGTAGAATGACGCAGTCAAATGAATAAATTAAAAGTCATACGATTGTTCGGTAGTCCATCAAGATATGCCGATATGTACATGCTCCGAATCGTTCGAATCTTCGACGTTTAACTCCCAGGTTGATAGACCAGAAGGAAAGATTCGATTGTCCTTTCTAAACCGTGAAAACCGGAGTCGCAATATGTTAAGAAAACGCAATGTGTCAGTATTAAAATTACAATTACGTAAGTAAGAGATTGTAGGGAGTTAAACGTCGAAGATTCGAACGATTCGGAGCATATGCACATTGGCCTATCTTGATGGACTACCAAACAACCGTATGACTTTTAATTTATTCATTTGACCTGCGCCATTCTACTGACTGACTCATTTTATCGCAATTGACTGTATGTTATCGTCGAAATTTTATGTATTATTTTCATTTATACGCTGAAGATGACACAAAAAAGTGTTCGAAACGTCCCGATTTTGTATTAACTAATATATTTTTATTATTGACTATAATTTTATTGCGCATTAATTACCGCGCGTGGCTCCGATTGCCTCTATCACTTCCCTTTATTTGATTTATTCAAAAGAGCCTATATATTTTATTTTATTTTTCATGAATTTTTTTGTAGGAAAACGAAGAAAGCGAATAACGTTAAACTTTTCATGTTTTTTTAACTTTATTTTGGGAATATATTTTTATTTTTTAAGTAACAAAAATGCTATTTTTTTTATGTTATATCCTGATCACTAGAATAAGGTATAAATGACAAACGATGTAAATGATTCTAACTGTTCTATATAGGTATCAGAAACGCAAAAACCAAAAATTTTCTTATTTATTTAGAAGAAGTGACTATCGTCTGAACTCTGAAATAGAATAAACATTATATAATACGTTTATTAGCTTTTTTCTTCTTTAATAAAATACTTCCAAAATTTTGAAAAAAGTTATAATATTTTTAATAAAAAGGCCGCCAGAATGGAAATATTAGTTTAGTTCTAGTTCAGACGATAGCCACACTTCTCCTGAATAAAAAAATTTTTGGTTTTTTTTGCGTTTCAGATACCTAGAACAGCTAGATTCATTTACACCGTCTGTCATTTACACCTTCTAATGACAGGATATAGCATGGGAAAAGAATAGAGCATTTTTATTACTTAAAAGTAAAAATATATTTTCAAAATAAGGCTAAATAAACATGTACAGTTTAGCGTTATTCGCTCTTTTCGTTTCCCTGCCAAAAAATTCCTGATTAATATCTTTCTTTATGACTTTTCAAACCAGAATATCTCGATCCTTAACAATTTTTTACATTTTTTTGCTGATGGAAGAGATTACCTTCTTTAGTTCTTAAGGGGTTACATGGGTCTTGAAGGCAAAAAAGAAGCTTATTTTCTCGAATTTTTTTTAAAGATACGACATGAATTACACAATTTATTTTTTTTTTATATAAAAGTACAACATGTAAACAATATTTCCTCAAAATTTCAAAGAAAAATATTAAAAATTCAGCCGTTGGCATTTGCTTCCAGTAGACCATCCCCACGGTGGTCAGCATAACTTTTTTAATTTTTATCTGAAATAAAGAACCCAAAGTTTTTCTTATAGTAGGTGAGTATAGCATTTTCTTGAACAAAGGATTTATTTTATCTTCGATTACAACTCATTTTACAAGCCAATACATGGCCTAATTTTATGCTAAAAATGACATTTTTTGCAAGAAAACGCTACCAAAAATTCAATTTTCAATTTTTTTTTAAATCCTTCGTTCAAGGACAAGCTATACTCACCTACTATAAGAAAAACTTAGGTTCTTCATTTCAGATAAAAATTAAAAAAGTTATGCTGACTACCGTGGGGATGGTCTACTGGAAGCAATTGCCAACGGCTGAATTTTTAATATTTTTCTTTGAAATTTTGAGGAAATATTGTTTACATGTACTTTTATATAAAAAAAAAAAATAAATTGTGTAATTCATGTCGTATCTTTAAAAAAAAATTCGAGAAAATAAGCTTTTTTTGCCTTCAAGACCCATGTAACCCCTTAATATAAATAAATTTAGGTATATTGTTATGGTTTTATTCGATTATTCCGGCGTTTTTATACTTGTGATTCAATTAGATTGTTTATTTTATTTATGTTATTAAGAAATTGTTTAATGTTTTAGTATGCTAACTTAAACACGTTATCATGTTTTTTGATATTTATTTTCTTTTTTCGTACATCAATCCGTTCCGAAGAAGACTATAAGTACAGTCGAAACCGTTAACCGTATGTATTGTTTGTTTAATAAATTGTTTCTATTTTTAATCCAATATCTCTCTTTTAGCACTCGTGATTTGGCCATTTAAACATGCATAGTTAAAATTATTATCTTAATAAGAGTAAAAAGAATACTATGTATGTATGTATGTCTGTTTATTGTCTCTCCCCGCGTAGGGCTTACAAGGCGTTTTTTTGCTTGAGGAACGTTCCCAAACCTCTACACAACCACAGAATTCATATAAACATAAACCTCCGTTCCCTATGATCCTCTTCTTCTTCCTGCTCCTCCCATTTTCCGCTTCCTCTGGTCATCTTCCTCTTCTGCCTCCCTCGCTTTAGCACGCCGCCGACTTCTTTTCTTCTTCCTCCGCCTCTGCACCTCCCTCGCCCTAGTCCCTCCATCCTTCCCCTCTCATCTCCCTTAATTGACCCAATCCCTTTTTCCCCCTTCCTCCTCCTTCTCCTCATCCCCTAAAAAGAATACTATAAATTACAATTTTTTCTCGATAGCTAATAGTTATTTAATTATTATTATGCATTTAAATATTAAATTTAAATATCATGCTATACTATATGCTAAAGTTAATGTTTTTCTAATGTAGGACTTTTTTCAGATAAAAGAGCAAAACCAGGGCAAAAACAGGGTTTGCTATTTATACATTATCCTTACAAATTTTAATTTTTATGTTTATTAATATTTATTTAATTATATTTGCAATTTTTATATTTATAGATAAATATTCTATACATATATATATATATAAATTGTAAATATAATTAAATAAATATTTATAAATGTAACGTAGCGCATCGTCGATTTGACAACTCGAGACTTGGCAGTCTGCGAGGCTGGCCCGGCTGGCCGGCCGGCTGGCGAGGCACGGAGCACGGAGACGCGATACCCGAAATGCGTGGCATCGTGCTGCATCGTGGCAACGTCGCATAGCCGGCGCGTGCCGCAGCATATGGATGCAGCACGGACACGAACCACCAAATACCGACAATATCGAAAAGTGGATGTGCTACGTATATATACGTAGCACGGACATGAACCAACTTCATCGACAATATCGAAAAGTGGATGTGACTCGTAGTTCCAATTCCTGAAAGTGGATGTGTGGCGCTACTGTACGGTTTAGCAAAAGCGTCCCAAGAAAATCGCCGTCATTGCGCCTCTCATCCTTCTCTCTGACTACGTGTATAATGTATAATCGCGCATTCGGTGCGTACCTTCGAATTTAACTCTGCACTACCCTACAGTCTGCACGCTTGTCTTACTTAAATCGATTTAAAACGTTCTTAAAAAGGCGTCCTAGAAATTTTTAATTACCTTACAGACATGTTTTTACGACATAATAATAATGTTCTAGGAAGGGAGAAAGGATACGTCAATTTGATAAAATAGCGATTATAGATCGTCCATTTTGCTTTTATTTTGCTCTTACTGACATGATAAGGCATACAATTCTTTCGTTAAAATCATTCATGTTCTTCACACTCCAGAGCTTTTTTCTCTCGCCATTTCTTAATACGTACGTTTTTCTTATATAGGTACTTATTCTAAAGAGATAAGATAAAACTGATAACACTAGAAGATGAATACTCTCAAAGTACTAAAAAAAACTTGTAAAACGTAGAAAAACAAAAAAATAACGATTATAGTTCTAGTTTATACTAAAATATGGAATTAAGATATTTGAAATAATAATTTATAAAATATTATACGTGATATTCAAATCAAAATGTATGTGCTTTCGCCACAGATAAGGTGCACAATTCTTCCAATAGATCATTCATATCCTTTACATTCAAGAACTTTCTTATTTCTTCACACGTTTCTTGATGTGTCCTTGAATATTTTTTCTCCAGAAGAGGACAAAACTTATCGTTTAAAAAAGATGAAATATTCACACTTTGGAAATCAAGATATTTGTAATACGTCTAGAAAAAAGAATGATTTTATTAAATTTCATCAATTAAAAAAATAGTTCCGTGCTCGTCACTCAAGTATTTAAACTATAGCTATTTAAACTGCTCGCGGAATTATTAATATGTATGACAGGCAATAAACTATTTCTTAAACAATATACATATATAGGTAAGAATTGTGTACGTGGTGTGTACGCGCCGCACACGCGCCATGTTTCAATTATTATATTACTACGTGTAAGTACCTTGAACTTTTTGTTCAGTGGATCTACAGTAAGAGCTTTTAAAAAATAGTCCGCCGCATTTGGTATGTCTTCATGGAGAGAATAATATGTTACTGCAATCGCCAGCAATATAGATATTCGTCGTTCTTTAACCGAGTGCTCATACTTCTTCAACATTCGCAATAAATGTGGTAAGGGTTCCAGCTCTCCTACTTCCCAACCATACTGTATATAGCAAAGTTCTGCTACACAGTTATTACATTCGGCAGCCTTTTTGAAATACTTTAAAGCTTCCTGAAAAAATATGTACCATGTATAATCTTTTTAAGGAACAAGAAGAGAGATGATATAATATCAGAACCATTAAACTACCGAGATATATATTAATAGATAAGCGTAAGTTAAAGTGCGACACGCACAGATGTCGATAAAGGAATATATTTTTAGAATACACATTAGAGCAACTCATACTCGTCTCTCTATTCCGTGTTATCAGAATTCTTCTATAGACGTTAGAATTATTTTAACATCTCTCTTTTAAAACAGTAACGATATATAAAATTATTATCGTACTATACTGACTTTATAATCTCCGCTCTCTTCATACAACATTGCGGTATAATGCAGATACGTAGAATTATTTGGTACTATTTCATTTACAGCATCCAAACACTCTTTTGCCGATAGTCTCTCATCTGAGCTTACACGCAGGAACATCTTAGCTAGTTTTAAGAGCACTTTCGAGTTGCTGGGTTTTGCTTTTAATATCTCTTTCGCAATTTTTATCACCTCTTTTTCATTAGCGTTTTTCCTCATTAAATACTCTCTTTCTCTGCTAAATTTATAAAACCTTTCTATACGCATTTGTAAATAATATATTCCAAATACGTGATTCTTCGACATAGCGTATGCTATTTCGAAATGTTCTCTTTCTATATCCGATACGTTAGATGAGACATTTATTAAACGTCTTTGACGTCTAAGATTCTTTGCGAGAATAAAGTGCCATAATGCACAATCTTGATTCTTCTCGACTGCTTTCCTAGCAGTTTCAACTGCTTTGTCCATACCGAAATCTTTTAAACAAGACCATAGGACACTTTGACAACCGTATAAAGCACCCGACTCTATTTCGCTGAAATCATCGGTATCGATTATATTCGGTAAAATTTCTTCCACTCCATCCATATCGTTTGCGTCGTACAAAGAAAAGCATTTTGTGGCATAAAAAACGTGTTCGATCGCTCTTATCATTTGATGAAAATCTTTCCTGTAATCATGCAATATAATATATTTTAGATTAAAAGAGAGACTTTAAGAACATAACATAAATAATATAATCAAGCGCGTGTGTATCGTACTCTTGTTGAATCTCCATTAAAATCTCTCCAGCTTTTTCAATCCTTCTTGTTGCTTCATCGTTATCCGCGCTCGACACAGCTTTGTAGCATTTCAACAAGCTTATTAATAGCCGTTCTAAGGGATGAACTGTTTCATCGTCCACCACGTGATCATCTTCATATTCTTCATCATTTTTAATTGTGGACTGTTTTATTATACAGTCCAACATTTCCCAAGTAAATGGGCAATGTAACGTTGAAAGCTTTGCCTTTACGCTCATATCCTCTTGTCTGTTGGCCATATCTTTGATATAAATCCAAGTTAATCGCTATATTAACAAAACTAAAGACGCGCGTTTTTAGATTTAAAATTAATAATTCTTAATAGGAAATCTGATTGCAGTGAGCCTTAGTTTCAGTTGCACGTTTTACGCTTGATTCTTGTCCTTGTCTTATTTTTATAAATTTCGTTATTAAATTCTCTTCGCCATTTCACATCTAGTAGAAATCACACAAAAGAGCAAGTTAGAAGTTGGAACGCACAGTTGAGAATACGTAATACAAACAGATGTAAAATTTGTCAAGCACGATACTGCAGCAATTAACATAGCGGGGTATACAATACAATACGATACGATACGATACATACGTCTTTTGTATACTTCACAACTGTGACATCTCAACTCTCAACTCTCAACGTCTCAAAGTCTCAACCAGTCTCAACGTATAAGTATACATACACACGTAACTTCTTCTTCTTCTTCTAATTATGGCCGGGAAAACAAAGTTCCATACAGGCCAGGGCGAACCAATTGTCTTATGAGCCGTGAGGCGTGTCTTTTTCCATTTTTCAGTTGCACTGACGCAAAATATATTAAGAAATCACAATGCAGACGGTAACAGTCGCAATACCTCAAAAAAATTTCCGTCCGAACAAAACACGTCCGAACACGTTAAAACGTGTCGTCCGTGAACACGTCCGAACTAGTCCGCGTACGTTGGGCGAATTCATACACACGTAACAACAAACGTTTTGTTTTATGATGATGAATAAAATGGCATCGCGAGAATTCATTTATTTAAGTATACTGACGTAAGCTAATAGCGTTTTTCACTGGGAGAACTAGTGCGCACTGAGTGCGCACTCGCCGCAGGCAACGTGTTTCACTGAGCGTTTTGGTGCGCGCGAAAACAGTGCGCGCTGTTTCACTGAGAAGTCTAGTGCCGAGTTTTTGCACTATAGTGCGAGAATTCGGCACGAGCTCCGAGAGACGGTGTCAGTTCAGTGCAACATGGCTGCGCGGGATGGTGACAATGTTCCAAATTCACGAGATGCACGATTAGCATTTGGACTAATAAATTTGCTTTCTTCATCATCATCCAGTGATGATGAAGACGATTTATTATTAAAAGAAGATCCGCGGAAAATTCCAAAAATCAAAAACTTTGTTCAAGTGGTGCATAATCTTACGGATAAGGATGTAAGTACATATATATTAATTTTGTTTCTGCAGATTATTGTATTACGTAAAACAATAATATGTATATTGTATAAATATAGTATGAATACTATATACAAATATATTATATTATTTTATATTTATCTATTTCATAGGCTTTTCCGAAATAAAAATTGATTCCTAATATAAAGCATGTAAGCCTGGCTGGACGTTGTCGTTATTATTTAAAAGTTTTCGTTTTTTTTATAATTATAAATATTATTTATTATTCGCATATATTACAACAAACGTTTCAACTCTCCGTTTGAGTCCTCTTCAGTATTCTTTCGATTTGTAAACAATAATGTCCTCAATCCTAGCGCAAAGACTGATTAAAATAATAGGCAAGCGAGAAGAAACTCAATAAAAATGTATTTATCTTAAAATTCTTCACACATTTGTATTGTAAAAATATTAATCAAAATATATTTACCTTAAAATTATTAATTATGTATCACATTAAACACATATAACGGATTGCGGATATTATTTGTTTAGAAAGAAACACTGAGGACCCGAACGAAAGGTCGAAACGTTTGTTGTAATGTATGCAAATAGTAAATAATTATTTTTAATTTAAAAAAAGAAGATCCTTAAATAATAACGACATCAACTAGCCAGATTTACATGTTCTATATTAATATAATTAAATTATATTATTGTTACAGTTCAAAAGTCATTTTCGCATTGCAAGAACAACAGCTTACAAAATAATAGAAATTTATGAACATTCCGGATTCTATCCACTTGATCGGAGTCACGGAGGTAGTGAACCTACCACCGCAGAATTGGATATTTTATCATTTTTGTGGTAAGTTGATATTTATTTGTGTTGAACTACTACTCATAATTTCTGTGGTAATAGTAATTGAATCCTCCATAGGTTTGCTGGGAATAAAGTCTGCCTTAGAGATGTGTCGCAAAGATTTGGAGTATGTCATGCAACAACTTTCAGGCAGAACGATCGAGTGCTTAATTTTTTAATTGACATGGCTCCAAAGATTATAAAATTTGGAGACAATGAAGTTTCTGCAAACGAGTTCTTACAAGTATGTTGATCTGAAGATTATTAATATTGTAATATGTATATATATATATATATATATATATATATATATATATATATATATATATATATATATATATACACATATAATTTTCTCTCTCTCTGTATATATAGGTATGTATATATATTACGTGTTTACTGCATGTATTAATTGATAATTAATGCAAAAAAATAATATAACAATTACTTGATTAAAGTATATATAATTTTCAGATTGCTGGTATTCCTAATGTAATTGGCTGCATCGATGGGACGTCGATTAAAGTACGAGCACCAGCGCATAAAATTAAATCAACTTACGTAAATAGGCATGATATTCCTGCAATCACATTACAGGGTATATGTGATGTTCGAAAAAGATTTATCGATGTCTTCACTGGGATTCCAGCAAAGATCCACGATTCACGAGTTCTAAAGTTATCAGATATCAATGATGATTTACCACGAATCTGTGATGGGAAATTTCATATATTGGGAGATGCAGCATACCCCATAAGAGAATGGCTACTGATTCCTTATAGGGATTATGGAAATCTATCCGATAGGCAGCGAAAGTTTAATAAACAATTTTGTGCAACTCGAGTGTTGATCGAAAATGCATTTGGACTCTTGAAAAGTCGTTTTCGACAACTTACTGAATTAGATCTTCATAGCGTTGATAAAATATCTAAATTCATAATTTCTTGTTGCGTCTTGCATAACTTATGCATTGACAACAACGATTATTTCATTTTTAATAATGATATTGAGTTAGACAATCAAGAACCTAATGATGAAGGTACAGGGGAACAAGAAACTCGACTCCGGAGATTAGGAGAAATTAAAAGAGATCATTTATTAAATGTACTTTTTCCATAAAATAAAGCCTGATATAACAATAATTAAATTGCACATTGCAAGTGTATTTGTTGTTTGTATGTAAACCATAATAATAAACATTTTTGTTTATAAACATTCAGGTTTATTTATTTCAAGTAGCAAAAAAACTTGTTTGATAAGAGTAACATTATTCCATTTATTCACAGGTCGTAGCCTCTGCGGATGCAATATAACACGCCAAAACTAGCGATCTATCGCTTAGCTTCGGAAAATAATCGCGCGAAGCTCATAGAATGGACATATGCATGTGTATGTATATCGGAAATGAATTGTACGCGAATTGAACGGAAAATTTGCGACTCGGTTTAAGGGACCGGTTGAAAACAGGCGACCATATCCCGACATATCATATATAATATTTATATACGTGCGCCGATCTCTCACATTGTACGTGCATGCGCTTCAAAAAGGAGAAAAGGACGAAGAGAAATAGAGAACGACTCATTCTTTTTTCTTTTATCACAGTATTGCACGCAAAGCTTGTACGAAATCGCAAGTAAGACAGCATAAAGGCCAAATGACGGACACTACACGCTCTCCTATCTTTCTCTCTGCCACTCTCATTCATACACACTCCGGCATATTCTTTCACATTCCATGGCAACGATTCCGAACGACCCTTCACACCCGTGGTCCATGACAGCTTCGGCGTATATCCGACAAGTTATTAACAAAATAATAAGCCACACGTGCGTGTGAATACATCACCTGAGAATAAATCGTGATATATCTCTTCGCTTTCTTCGTAACAATCCCTCCGGATTTTAGTTTTCGGTTTAGTTTGGTAGTAATACTATATCTATAAAGAAAAACTTAGAACTATAATAGTCGATAATTGGTACTGCAATGTCTATTACAATCAACTAAAGATTAACTACAGTTTACATCTTCTAAAGTTAATCACAGACAATAGTTCATCACAGATATCGATAGAGAAAAAAAACTAGTTTAGAAAAAAACAAAATTATGTAAGAAACAAACATAAAATTATTAATAAAAAAACATCTTCTATTAACACTCAGTATTTATATATAAGCTGCTTTCCTTTTAATGAACACAGTCGATACGAGCATTGTTCTATCTTTGTTACTCATTGACTACCAAAAACTATAAGAAAAGCAGCCATAGTTAACAGTTTTAATATTACACTTATTACTATATTTGGTTTTTCTTTCTTCTTTGGCTATTACTCTGTATTCGGTTTGGCGAACAACTCACGTATCAGGTTTAACTTTTCCTGATGTCGCTTTTCCTTTGCAGCTTCCTTTTTTTCAAAGAATTCCATTCTTATATCTTCATTGCTCCGTTTAGACTTTTTTGCTTTCGGTAAGCCATCGATGGCATCATGCTTGGCGAGACTAGTGTTGCAGATTTCTTCCGGAATGTCAGATACATTTATCTTGGGATATTTCACACTTCTAGCACTTCGCAATACCTCAGGTTCAATGCTGTCATCTGCACGTGCAATTTTGCACAATTCCTTTTCAAATGGTATCTCTTCTCTGGAACTACCTGATTTACTATTATTCTCTACTGCTTTCTTCTTTCTTTTTAAGACTGTTTTGTACCGATTTTCAATTTGTAGAGGAGTTTTGGAGATATTTAACATTTTCATCATATCTGCAGATATTTGTGACCACATAAGTTTTTTAGTTTTAAATTTCTTCATTGGACCAATATCGGATAAGTACATTTCATATTTGTCGAGGAGGAATGAAGTGGCCGAATCGGTCCAGTGATCTGAATAACATAAAATTTGCATATTAGTAACGTATATTGTAAAATCACAGAACTTATTAATCATTGAACAGCATACAATTAAATTCTTACTAACATAATCGCGTTTTATGCAATACTTTAATAAACGTAAAGTATAACAAAAATCAAAAATGAACATTTTATAATTACATATCAAATGTACTGCATTTTTAATGTATTTTCTGTCTTTCATCAAAATTATGATAAAAACTTTCAATTTGAATTTTAAAATCAAAACATCCCAATGAGCAGACAATCTTCTTTAATTTTATTTAAAAAACATTTAAAAATATTGTCTGCTCATTTGGATATTTTGTTTCATATGTTGTTACAGTATTGACATTATTTTGTGATAGAAGTACTAAAAATTCTGTAGTCAATTATATTTACCGGTACTCTTTTCACTGCAGTTTTGTGATTCAGAGTAATTTGTTGCATCATTTTCTTTATTGCCCTCTGCCAGTTGCTCATCATTAGTCTGGACATTAGCATGATATATCAATTCTTCTCTGTAATACAATATGCAAGTATAATTACATAATCTTACTAATTTTGCTCTTAGAGAAAATTTTTATCGCTCGCATTTATTTCTATTTCCCAATTACATGGTTTTAACAGTATATATATTCAACTTTCTACTTACTCCTCTCCATTTATTCGATATATTTCCCGAATTTCCTGATCATTGCCATTTAGAACACATAATCCATTTCGGATGAGGAGCTTTATGTATTGTGCGCTATAGGTATCATCATCTAAAAGTGATAGTAGAGAAATCTATTAATTTTTTTATATACATTTTAAAATATAAAAAAAATGTTTGACAAGCAAAAATGCAAGTATTAATTGTAAAAAAAGATAAGAACTATAAGGATATACAACGAAACTTTAAAGCCCATTTTACAATTGCGTAAACGCCGCATGATTGTAAAGTGGTTGTAAGACGCAGTTGTAATTAAACCGCTGTTACGGTTTTATAGTATATGTTGTAGGACGTAGGAGATAGACAATCACTTTACAATCACGTTTACGCAATTGTAGAATAGCTAAGACGTTTTTTACTATGCTTGTTTTCCCGAAATGAAATTCTCATCAACATTCTTTTCGAACATGGAATGCACTGGAATAACCTCAAAAACCAAGATCTCATGTATGTATTATACTTACTCTTTAATTTATTATATAAATCAATTTCAAGCGGCTGGAGGGTGATGGTTATTATGTCATTGTTAACTTTAAAACAAATATTCATATCCATAATAATAAATGTACAGCGGCACAACGCGCCACGAAACCGCACTGAGATGGCACTGAGAATAATGGACGTGTTTAGTTGGGAGTGCAAAAAACTCGCACTTTCAGTGCACTCCGGCAGTGTCATCTGAACTCGACGAGTTTTCAGTGCGCACTCAGTTCTGCCCCAGTGCAGCCCAGTGAAAAACGCTATAACGTTAATGGGAATCCCCAATCCCCGACGATGGTCCCACTGGTTCCAAGTCAGGTTAGATTAGGTCGCGGCCAAGCTTCATAGGGAAAGACGAATAGCGACTGGCGACAGTGGCGACTGGCGACTGGCGACTGGTACCTCCGTGAAGTTGGCCGGACAACTTCAACGTATCGAACTTTAAATAATTGGAATCGATTGGTGGTCGTTTGGTGGTCTTTGGTAGTCTAGTCCGATCGTTTGGTGGTTAGCCGTTTTCCTGTAAAATCAAAATGAAATTTGCGGTGTGAAGTTAGCCGGACAATTTTTTTTTTTTAACCAATTTAACTTTTTTATAGCTCATTCGACGCGGAATCGTTTGGTGGTCACGAATATCACCAGTAAAACGTTTGGTGGTCAACCGTTTTCCCAGAAACTAAAAAAAAACCGTATGCGCATAATGCCGGACATACCACCTCTGTGCCATTAATCAGAAAAGTTGTATTTGTCACCCAAATTAACTTTGATAGGGCTCATTCGACGCGGAATCGTTTGGTGGTCACGAATATCGTCATTAAAACGTTTGGTGGTCAACCGTTTTCCCAGAAAATAGGAAAAACCGTACTCTCACGCCATTGGTCGTACGACTCCGTGACGGTAGCTCGGTAATTTGATGAATAAAGATTATTTATCAATCAAATTGACTTTTATACGGCTCGTTGGACGCGGAATCGTTTGGTGGTCACGAATATCGTCATTAAAACGTTTGGTGGTCAACCGTTTTCCCAGAAAATAGGAAAAACCGTACGCTCACGCCATTGGTCGTATGACTCTGTGCTATTAATTAGAAAAAATTGTATTTGTGACGCAAATTGACTTTCATACGGCTCATTCGACGCGGAATCGTTTGGTGGTCACGAATATCGTCATTAAAACGTTTGGTAGTCAACCGTTTTCCCAGAAAATAGGAAAAAACCGTACTCTTACGCTATTGGTCGTACGACTCCGTGACGGTAGCTCGGTAATTTGATGAATAAAGATTATTTATCAATCAAATTGACTTTTATACGGCTCGTTGGACGCGGAATCGTTTGGTGGTCACGAATATCGTCATTAAAACGTTTGGTTGTCAACCGTCTTCCCAGAAAATAGGAAAAACCGTACGCTCACGCCATTGGTCGTATGACTCTGTGCTATTAATTAGAAAAATTGTATTTGTCACGCAAATTGACTTTCATATGGTTCGTTTGACGCGGAATCGTTTGGTGGTCACGAATATCGTCATTAAAACGTTTGGTGGTCAACCGTTTTCCCAGAAAATAGGAAAAACCGTACGCTCACGCCATTGGTCGTACGACTCCGTGACGGTAGCTCGGTAATTTGATAATAAAGATTATTTATCAATCAAATTGACTTTTATACGGCTCGTTGGACGCGGAATCGTTTGGTGGTCACGAATATCGTCATTAAAACGTTTGGTGGTCAACCGTTTTCCCAGAAAATAGGAAAAACCGTACGCTCACGCCATTGGTCGTACGACTCCGTGACGGTAGCTCGGTAATTTGATAATAAAGATTATTTATCAATCAAATTGACTTTTATACGGCTCGTTGGACGCGGAATCGTTTGGTGGTCACGAATATCGTCATTAAAACGTTTGGTGGTCAACCGTTTTCCCAGAAAATAGGAAAAACCGTACGCTCACGCCATTGGTCGTATGACTCTGTGCTATTAATTAGAAAAATTGTATTTGTGACGCAAATTGACTTTTATACGGCTCGTTGGACGCGGAATCGTTTGGTGGTCACGAATATTGTCATTAAAACGTTTGGTGGTCAACCGTTTTCCCAGAAAATAGGAAAAAACCGTACGCTCACGCCATTGGTCGTACGACTCCGTGACGGTAGCTCGGTAATTTGATAATAAAGATTATTTATCAATCAAATTGACTTTTATACGGCTCGTTGGACGCGGAATCGTTTGGTGGTCACGAATATCGTCATTAAAACGTTTGGTGGTCAACCGTTTTCCCAGAAAATAGGAAAAACCGTACGCTCACGCCATTGGTCGTATGACTCTGTGCTATTAATTAGAAAAATTGTATTTGTCACGCAAACTGACTTTCATACGGCTCATTCGACGCGGAATCGTTTGGTGGTCACGAATATCGTCATTAAAACGTTTGGTAGTCAACCGTTTTCCCAGAAAATAGGAAAAAACCGTACTCTTACGCCATTGGTCGTGCGACTCCGTGACGGTAGCTCGGTAATTGATGAATAAAGATTATTTATCAATCAAATTGACTTTTATACGGCTCGTTGGACGCGGAATCGTTTGGTGGTCACGAATATCGTCATTAAAAACGTTTGGTGGTCAACCGTTTTCCCAGAAAATAGGAAAAACCGTACGCTCACGCCATTGGTCGTATGACTCTGTGCTATTAATTAGAAAAATTGTATTTGTGACGCAAATTGACTTTTATACGGCTCGTTGGACGCGGAATCGTTTGGTGGTCACGAATATCGTCATTAAAACGTTTGGTGGTCAACCGTTTTCCCAGAAAATAGGAAAAACCGTACGCTCACGCCATTGGTCGTATGACTCTGTGCTATTAATTAGAAAAATTGTATTTGTGACGCAAATTGACTTTTATACGGCTCGTTGGACGCGGAATCGTTTGGTGGTCACGAATATCGTCATTAAAACGTTTGGTGGTCAACCGTTTTCCCAGAAAATAGGAAAAACCGTACGCTCACGCCATTGGTCGTACGACTCCGTGATGGTAGCTCGGTAATTTGATAATAAAGATTATTTATCAATCAAATTGACTTTTATACGGCTCGTTGGACGCGGAATCGTTTGGTGGTCACGAATATCGTCATTAAAACGTTTGGTGGTCAACCGTTTTCCCAGAAAATAGGAAAAACCGTACGCTCACGCCATTGGTCGTATGACTCTGTGCTATTAATTAGAAAAATTGTATTTGTGACGCAAATTGACTTTTATACGGCTCGTTGGACGCGGAATCGTTTGGTGGTCACGAATATCGTCATTAAAACGTTTGGTGGTCAACCGTTTTCCCAGAAAATAGGTAAAACCGTACGCTCACGCCATTGGTCGTATGACTCTGTGCTATTAATTAGAAAAATTGTATTTGTCACGCAAATTGACTTTCATACGGCTCATTCGACGCGGAATCGTTTGGTGGTCACGAATATCGTTATTAAAACGTTTGGTAGTCAACCGTTTTCCCAGAAAATAGGAAAAACCGTACTCTTACGCCATTGGTCGTACGACTCCGTGACGGTAGCTCGGTAATTTGATGAATAAAGATTATTTATCAATCAAATTGACTTTTATACGGCTCGTTGGATGCGGAATCGTTTGGTGGTCACGAATATCGTCATTAAAACGTTTGGTGGTCAACCGTTTTCCCAGAAAATAGGAAAAACCGTACGCTCACGCCATTGGTCGTACGACTCCGTGACGGTAGCTCGGTAATTTGATAAATAAAGATTATTTATCAATCAAATTTACTTTTATACCGATCGTTGGACGCGGAATCGTTTGGTGGTCACGAATATCGTCATTAAAACGTTTGGTGGTTAACCGTTTTCCCAGGAAATAGGAAAAATCGTACGCTCACGCCATTGGTCGTATGACTCTGTGCTATTAATTAAAAAAATTGTATTTGTCACGCAAATTGACCTTCATATGGTTCGTTTGACGCGGAATCGTTTGGTGGTCACGATTATCGTCATTAAAACGTTGGTGGTCAACCGTTTTCCCAGAAAATAGGAAAAACCGTACTCTCACGCCATTGGTCGTACGACTCCGTGACGGTAGCTCGGTAATTTGATGAATATAGATTATTTATCAATCAAATTGACTTTTATACGGCTCGTTAGACGCGGAATCGTTTGGTGGTCACGAATATCGTCATTAAAACGTTTGGTGGTCAACTGTTTTCCCAGAAAATAAAAAAAACCGTACTCTCACGCCATTGGTCGTACGACTCCGTGACGGTAGCTCGGTAATTTGATGAATAAAGATTATTTATCAATCAAATTGACTTTTATACGGCTCGTTGGACGCGGAATCGTTTGGTGGTCACGAATATCGTCATTAAAACGTTTGGTGGTCAACCGTTTTCCCACAAAATAGGAAAAACCGTACGCTCACGCCATTGGTCGTATGACTCTGTGCTATTAATTAAAAAAATTGTATTTGTTACGCAAATTGACTTTCATACGGCTCGTTTGACGCGGAATCGTTTGGTGGTCACGAATATCGCCATTAAAACGTTTGGTGGTCAACCGTTTTCCTAAGAAATAGATAAAACCGTACTCTCACCCCATTGGTCGTAAGACTCCGTGACGGTAGCTCGGTAATTTGATGAATAAAGATTATTTAACAATCAAATCCAACGAGCCGTATAAAAGTTAATTTGATTGATAAATAATCTTTATTCATCAAATTACCGAGCTACCGTCACGGAGTCGTACGACCAATGGCGTGAGAGTACGGTTTTTCCTATTTTCTGGGAAAACGGTTGACCACCAAACGTTTTAATGACGATATTCGTGACCACCAAACGATTCCGCGTCGAATGAGCCGTATGAAAGTCAATTTGCGTGACAAATACAATTTTTCTAATTAATAGCACAGAGTCATACGACCAATGGCGTAAGCGTACGGTTTTTTCCTATTTTCTGGGGAAAACGGTTGACCACCAAACGTTTTAATGACGATATTCGTGACCACCAAACGATTCCGCGTCCAACGAGCCGTATAAAAGTCAATTTGATTGATAAATAATCTTTATTCATCAAATTACCGAGCTACCGTCACGGAGTCGTACGACCAATGGCGTAAGAGTACGGTTTTTTCCTATTTTCTGGGAAAACGATTGACCACCAAACGTTTTAATGACGATATTCGTGACCACCAAACGATTCCGCGTCGAATGAGCCGTATGAAAGTCAATTTGCGTGACAAATACAATTTTTTTTAATTAATAGCACAGTCATAGACCAATGGCGTAAGCGTACGGTTTTTCCTATTTTCTGGGGAAAACGGTTGACCACCAAACGTTTTAAGGACGATATTCGTGACCACCAAACGATTCCGCGTCCAACGAGCCGTATAAAAGTCAATTTGATGATAAATAATCTTTATTCATCAAATTACCGAGCTACCGTCACGGAGTCGTACGACCAATGGCGTAAGAGTACGGTTTTTCCTATTTTCTGGGAAAACGGTTGACCACCAAACGTTTTAATGACGATATTCGTGACCACCAAACGATTCCGCGTCGAATGAGCCGTATGAAAGTCAATTTGCGTGACAAATACAATTTTTCTAATTAATAGCACAGAGTCATACGACCAATGGCGTAAGCGTACGGTTTTTCCTATTTTCTGGGAAAACGGTTGACCACCAAACGTTTTAATAACGATATTCGTGACCACCAAACGATTCCGCGTCGAATGAGCCCTATCAAAGTTAATTTGGGTGACAAATACAACTTTTCTGATTAATGGCACAGAGGTGATATGTCCGGCATTATGCGCATACGGTTTTTTTTTAGTTTCTGGGAAAACGGTTGACCACCAAACGTTTTACTGGTGATATTCGTGACCACCAAACGATTCCGCGTCGAATGAGCTATAAAAAAGTTAAATTGGTTGAAAAAAAAAAATTGTCCGGCTAACTTCACACCGCAAATTTCATTTTGGTTTTACAGGAAAACGGCTAACCACCAAACGATCGGACTAGACTACCAAAGACCACCAAACGACCACCAATCGATTCCAATTATTTAATGTTCGATACGTTGAAGTTGTCCGGCCAACTTCACGGAGGTGCGACTGGTGAGTGGTGAGTGAGTGGTGAGTGGTTTTTCGCGCATGCGTGGCGATTGCAATAAAAAGTAGCACGTGAAAAAATGTAAACAGTAAACACGCATATGAAACGGCTAATCACAAATATCACAATGGGGAAAATGAGCATCGATCGACACGAAAAATGAAACCGGGTCGAAAATTGTATATGCCTAAGTTCGTCCACTTGCTTTGAAATATGTATGTACATACATACATAAATATACCATATATATATAAAATCGATTTACAAAATGTATCGTTTATCGTTAATTAAGGCTACAATGAGATTGTGATTTGTGATTCGTGTGCGGTACTGCGGTGTGATTCACAGATCTTATAGGATTTTGCGAGTGACAGGATTTTCGCAAATGTTAATTAAGTATTTGATCCTATTAAGTGACAATGGCGCAGACGATTAAATTGTAAAGATCATAATAATATATCAAAGGTAACATAAACAGCAGTGCTGATCACATATATATTTTTGGAAGTAATCCATGTGTGTGCATTAAAATAAAATGAAGAGCATCATTCAAATTATTGTCATTATAAAATGTTCGTGCGCACGCGCGCGTGCATTATTGGCTTACAATTATATTAGAAGTTGTTGTCATTAGCTCATTGCATCTAACAAAATAAGCCAAGTGTAAGATATTTCCGATAAAGCTTATACCGATATATATATATATATATATAATAAAGATATCATTGATAAAGAACTTGAGTGCTATTGGGTTTGGGAATGGGAAAAGCAGGAGAATGCCATATGGGATTTTAGCATCAAGGCCATTTCGACAATAGCATAAAAAAAAAAAAAATTTAGATCTTATTAGGACTTTGTGCATGAGAATGTGTTAGTCAAGATCAAACTAAAGTGCAAGCAGAGAGAAGAATGAGAGTGGTCACGGCCGCGTTTTAGGTGGTCCCCGTCCACGAGCGCCTCTATGTGCACAAAACGTGCACATTGAACTACGTAGCCAATGTCCACGAAAATTTCTGATGGGTAACGCGTTATGTGCACGCTCTATAGGTTCTGTTCCGTGCTATGTGCACGATCTTTTGGTTCTGTTCCGTGCTATGTCCAAAGCGTTGGTAATGCATGATAATGCGGCCGCGGCGGCACGCGCCGGCTATGCGACGTTGCCACGACCATCCACAGCCACGATGCCACGCATTTCGGGTATCGTGTCTCGTGCCTCGCCGACTGCTAAGTCTCGAGTTGGCAAATCGACGATGCGCTACGTCACATTTGTAAATATTTATTTAGTCATATTTACAATTTTTATATTTATAACTTTTAAATATACATACATGCATATTAAAAAATATATATATATTTATTTATTTATAAATGTAAAAATTGTAAATAAAATAAAATAAATATTTATAAACACTAATTCAGGAAGGAAAAGATTTAGGAGTTAGATTTAGGAGTAGAGAGAGCTATGTGCCTAAATAAAATATAGATATTAATTGTTACTTTATTATTTATTGAAGATTATTTTTGATAATAATATATATGTTGATGCCCGATATATATTTTTTTCACCAGCTCCGCCTCTACCTCTTCCTCTACCTCTGTCTGTGTCTCTGCCTCTGCCTCTGTCTCTCTGCTTCTTCCTCGGTCTCTACCTCTCCCTCGCATCACGATAAAACAAGACAATAAAAAGAAAAAAAAAGGAAATGTGTGTGTGTGTGTGTGTGTGTGCGCGCGCGCGCGCGTGCATGCGTGCGTGCGTGTGTGTTAGATCTTAGATTGTTATTATCTATACGAATCTAATAATTTTTTATAGTAATGAACTTGCAATGACAAAAATCTTCTATAGAGAGGCCATCGTCTAATTTGTCCCACGCGTTCACAAGAGCACGATTTTTTATAATCCAACTATATCTTAATCTTGTTAAACGCTTTCTTGCCTTTAAAGTCGTCAGATTTCGACGAGTTGTCGCCTGCAATTCTCCCAATTTTTCTGTAAATAAGAAATTAAAGCAAATGTATATATAATAATATTTTACGTAATAATTATAAATATGTGTACATAGTTATTTCTAACATAATTTATATATTAATGTACAAAACTTACTTATAAACATCCATAAGTCATGGATTATCTGTAAATTTATGATTTAATGTCCTGTGGTATCGTTTTATTAAATTATTTAATATTTGTCCGTTTAAGCTTCCGACACGTTGAAAATCGGGTTGGTGCTACTCGTTTTATCAAAAAACGGCCGTAATAGCGAAAGTCACGTTATTGGGATCGACGTCTCATATATAGCGATATGTCTGATTTAATATTATGAAAAACTGTCATAATATCTTTTTCAGGTAATGACGCCAAAGCCATTAAGCCTTTGTAAGTATTTTCTCTGATTGCTTCAAATTTGCTCTCTTTTTTCCTATGATTTTTCTAATATTTTTGCATAACGCCTATAAAATATTATAAAGATTTAAATAAATAATTAAAAATATGAATTGTTATTGTATGCATATAATATTTTTAATATATAAAAATATTATGCATACAATAATAAAGATTGAGATTGAGATTAAGATTGACAGAGAAAGAGAAAGAGAGAGAGAGAGAGAGAGAGAGAGAGAGAGAGAGAGAGAGAGAGAGAGAGAGAGAGAGAGAGAGAGAGAGAGAGAGAGAGAGAGAGAGAGAGAGAGAGAGAGAGAGAGAGAGAGAGAGAGAGAGAGAGAGAGAGAGAGAGAGAGAGAGAGAGAGAGAGAGAGAGAGAGAGAGAGAGAGAGAGAGAGAGAGAGAGAGAGAGAGAGAGAGAGAGAGGAGAGAGAGAGAGAGAGAGAGAGAGAGAGAGAGAGAGAGAGAGAGAGAGAGAGAGAGAGAGAGAGAGAGAGAGAGAGAGAGAGAGAGAGAGAGAGAGAGAGAGAGAGAGAGAGAGAATTGATACCTGTGAATAATGGAAATAACATCTTTTCTTGCGTCTTATTCGGACTTTATGCAAAACGGGCGCTACTGAAGAAATATTTGCTGACGCTATACGTTTAAAACTGTTTCTATTTTATTAGAAAATAAAAATAAAAGTACAACTGTTAATGAGACACGACAATTTATTACATTAATGGCTCAAAAATTTAATCATGTAAGTTATTTAAAATTTATTAATAATATCTATTTAAAAAGTTGTAACAATGATTCTAAACATATAAATTATTATTTTTTTTTTACATATTTTTCTATTCTAAGGAATACCTTTTGCGTAAGTTATCATGGAACGAAGGAAATGTACAGATTATTAACCAATTAGAATATATAGTCACTAAATTAGCACCGTCATTGCGTCCACGAACAGTAATGACCGATTTAGAATTTGATCTTCAAAAAGCTTTTTTAACGTTCTTACCATATCTGCTGAAGTTAATAAGACGCAAGAAAGGATGTTATTTCCATTATTCACAGGTATCAATTCTCTCTCTCTCTCTCTCTCTCTCTCTCTCTCTCTCTCTCTCTCTCTCTCTCTCTCTCTCTCTCCCTCCCTCCCTCTCTCTCTCTTAATCTTAATCTCAATCTCAATCTTTATTATTGTATGCATAATATTTTTAACGTATATATTAAAAATATTATATGCATACAATAACAATTCATATTAAATATTTTTAATTATTTATTTAAATCTTTATAATATTTTATAGGCGTTATGCAAAAATATTAGAAAAATCATAGGAAAAAAGAGAGCAAATTCGAAGCAATCAGAGGAAATACTTACAAAGGCTTAATGGCTTTGGCGTCATTACCTGAAAAAGATATTGTGACAGTTTCATAATATTAAATCAGACATGTCGCTATATGTGAGACGTCGATCGTCGATCCCAATAACGTTACTTTCGCTATTACAGCCGTTTTTTGATAAAACGAGTAGCACCAACCCGATTTTCAACGTATCGGAAGCTTAAACGGACAAATATTAAATAATCTCTACTATTACACTGAAAAAAAAATTTGTTTATATTAAGTAAACATATTTATTTTAGTATTATTTTCTTGATTTAAAGAAATATTTTGTAACTTTATAAAAAATTTATTTTATACTTGCAAATATTTATTTAAATATTGGAAATATTTGTTTAACATTTAATTTTTTTGTTTTTAAGTATACAAATTTTTAATTTATATATTATTTTCTCAAAAACAGCAATTTGTTTTTTAACATGAAAAGCATTGCCTTCTTTAATATTAATAAAACAAGTTAAATAAATATTTTATTAAATTTACGAACTAAATTTCTTTATTTAAAAAAATAGATACTTTGCTTTACTAAACATGCAATTATATTAAAATAAATAAATAAAAGCTTAATGGAAAGAATAAGTTATTTCAAATAAATTAATGACTTATCAGAATATATTTAATTATTTTTTTCAAATAAGTGAATAAATTACTTGCACGTGAAATAAATATATTTTTAATGCAGACAAATAATTATAAAAATCTGTAATAATAAAAAATATAAAAATATATTTTCTTCAATAAAAGAAATAAAAGTATTATGATTTTAGTAATTAATTTTCTTCAAATAAAATTTTTAATTTAAATAATATTTTCTTAAAAACAGCAATTATTTTCCAACATAAAAAAGATTGCCTTTTTAAATATTAATATCATAAATTAAATAAATATTTGATTAGATTTACGAACTGAATTTCTTTATTTGAAAAAATACATACTTTGGTTTACTAAACAATTATGCAATTATATTAAAATAAATAAATCAAAGCTTAATGGAAAGAATAAGTTATTTCAAATAAAATAATGACTTATCTGAATATATTAAATTATTTTTTCAAGTAAGTAAATTAATTACTTGCATATAAAATAAATATATTTTTAATGTAAACAAATAATTATAAAAATCTTTAATAATAAAAAAATATAAATATATATTTTTTTCAATGAAAGAAATAAAAATATTATGATTTAGTAAATGTTGGCGGGTGATAAATCAGAGTTTGTTTTATTCAGATTACTATATCGATTATGATTACAACGATTACACACGGTCAAACGTGCGACGTCAGAAAGAGAACTGAACTAGAATCTATAAGTATCGAAATTCGAAAGTAGAATAGATACACTGATAAAAAAATATTTTTTTATGAAATAAATACATTACATTGAAATATTAAATATTTTGACTTAAGGTAGCTGTCTCGCTAAGTGCTAGTCATGTGACTGTTTGTAGGTTTTCACGTTCAGAAATATATTTCAGGCAATTTTTGCTAAGGGAAAAATAATTCTATGAATTATGGTGTAAAATTTCATACGTGACAAAGTATGTTACTTTTTCCAAATTCTGTGATTTTTCTCATTTGACTCCGTTTTGATCAGCTGATCATGCGAGTCGTCGAGAAAAGTTACAAGTGAGGTTACATCTCCTTGTCGATTGAATTTTGACAATTACTGAGAAAGGGTTTCTAAATGCATGACAGGGGTGTCAATCACTATCCAATTCGGCTAAGAAAGACGAGCCCCATAACCTGCAACTACAGTAATTAGCCAGCGGCGTTTCCAAGTCTTCCCAACCTCACCTCGACCAAAAAATGTCTGCTCGATTACCGCATTTTCACTAAAATAAACTAAAAAATTAGCAGCGAAATCTCCGGTAAAGTATATATTTTATGGTTGCATCGGATTCTTCGAAATCTAATGTACAAAAAGCAATGTTTTTTCTCACTTCATCTAATCGAAAAATGCGAAAATATGTGATTGAAACCGTGATAGAGCCTTCTTTTTCTGGCCGTCTGTATATGAAGTAATGCAAAATTTGTGATTTTCGAGATCGATTTTCTAGAGTAAATAGTCGGTAAGGAGCCACAGAAAAAATCGACTGCAAAGCTGATCATATAATTTGATATAAAATCCGAAATCGAACACTTTATCTAATACATGCCCTGACGAGACAGCTACCTTAAATAAATATTTATTTGCGCGGCGAGAATTTGGCTCGCGCCCGCTACGCGGCGCATCGCCAGTATCATTTTCGCGTAATTAAAATTCAACATCGATTCTTATAACTAGGGCCGCTCAGCAGAGTTTCTCTAATCCCAGTCACAGAACATATATAATGAGAAGAGCAAGCTCCGTGTTAAACGAAGGAAACACAAAATTGATCGTAGCGCTCGCAGTGGCTTGGCTTGGTACTAAATAGTACTATATATATATATATATATATATATATATATATATATATACATATGCCGTATATTTCATATTTTTAGGTCTGTTTATTTTAGCTAAACTTCTTGTACAGTTCATCTTTCTTCTTTTTCTTTTTACGTTGAAGAGAAAAAGAGAAAAAATGAACTGTGCAAGAAATTCAGCTAAAACGTAAATTACGATATCATAAATTAGGTGCAGTTGAAAATAAAATCCACACATAAAGTAGGTAATAAATATATAATATTTATTAAAGATTGATATGAGTCGTAGATTCGAGGTGACATATCGATAACATATATGTCTAAATATGATTCGCACATATCGACAATTCTTATAACTGATAAATAAAACGAAATGACATATCGATAACATATATTTGTCTAAATATGATTCGCACATATCGACAATTCTTATAAAAGTATAACTGATAAATAAAACAAAAAAATATAATTTTTTATCTTTAAATTAATATGATGGAAATAAACAGAAAATATATGCTGCTCTGTTTTTGTTCAATATGCAACAATCTTATAATCTAACCGGTTTACCGCTTATATACTATATAAGCTACGCTATGATAACATTAATTTTTAAATATAAAAATACACGACATAATAAAAAATATGAAAAGAAAATAAAAGGATTCCGCACCAAACCATGGAAAAATGGATCCCGGTCAAATTGGCTAAAAATTTAGTGTGATGTAGTTTATGACGTTCTGATGAAAAGTGACCGTGGGCACAAAGTCCAAAAATAGACAGTTTTCGAGTTACAGAGCGTCAAAGCGTTCCTTAACTCGAAAACTGTCTATTGTTGGACTTTGTGCTCATGGTCAGTTTTCATCAGAACGTCATGAAGTACACATACTAAATTAGTATGATGGTTTGGTGCGGGATCCTTTGCTTTGTCTTATTATTATATTAGAAATCCTGGTAATAACTATGGTAAGAAACGAAAAGCACAAATCTGATTATTTGAAATAAAATACTTAAAAAATACTAAAGTATTAATAATGTACAGTTTTCTACTGGGAAAACTTGTAATAAAATATTAAATACGAAAATGTGGTCATTTCGCTGAATCAAATATTTTCATTTTCTTATAATGTCCGGAACTTAGAGCTTGTGATTGTATTTTACGGTCCTTAACATATTTAAATATTAAAAACGTTACAGCTTTATCAATAATCAAGCTATCACAGTGATGTACATCACAGAAATCACTAGTGTAATTGGAAAAAGAATACAGCTTTGAAAGCCGATTCTAAATGGGACGTATGCCCATTCTGATCTAAAAAATGGTACAACCTATTATGCAAATTTTCGACTAGTGTAAGTACCCGATCGCTTGCATACGTTAAAGAGTCATTTTCTCCATGTTCTTTAAAAGCTGTAAACAAGTGATGTTGACGTTGTGTCGAAAACAAATCATCTCGGCAATTTGAACAATGTTCGTCTGGTAAAGGCATTTTTTTAACGAGATAGCCGGATACGTATGAAAGGGCAAAACAGTCCTGAACATCTAACTGTTCGAAATTGATCCATTCAAGAGTTCGTGTCTCGATGTTCTTGAATAGTTCAGTTTCTTCGGGCGGTACATTTTCGGAGTTACTTTGTAAAAAACATCGAAAATTCTACAAATTTTTAGAATTTTCTTCTTCGCAGTTTGCAAATTTGGATACTGGCGCAACCAAATTGTTCAAAACAATTGTTTTTAAAGCAGCAATGAATTGGTGGCAGGTGGGATTGGAATTCGATACACCACGTTGTCGTATCTCGCAAAACAAATTTTCAAGTGGATCCTGATTCAGATTTCGTAAATTTAAATATTCAAAACCAAGATTTTCAAGCTGTTTCCATAAATATATAACACTGCAAATTGTAATAACCCAGCCTTTCGTGAACTGATATTGTGTAGTGACATCTTTTTCAGTCTTTAAATCTATTAATTTCCAATCAGTAATTTCGGACAACAACTTGCTCCACAATTCCAAATGAGGCGAGTCATTTGTTAAAACGCGTCTATAGTTTTTGCCATCTTTCGCACGCTTGGTCCAACCATTTAACGAATCAAAAAGGTTATCAATTAATTCGGCAAATTCTGCTGTTTCTAACGATTCGACAGGTAACGCTCCACTGATAGAGAATGCTTCAATTGATGAAGCGATAGAATGACTTAATTGTCGCGCAGCAATATTGACCTTCATTTTGACGAAGCTATCCTGAAATTTGAAATCTCTTGGATGCAATTTAATAAGTGTCTTATAATTTTTCGTTTGATCTAAATCAAAAACCTTTCGAATGTATTGAAATTTTGCCGTCCTTGGAAATATTGGAAATATTGTCAGCAGTAGCTTGACTAACAGTAGACGTACTGTTTAAATCATTGGATACAAGTGAATTTACCGAATTTAGTGGTTGACAGTAATTACTAGCTTCCGGATCATTTTGGAAAGGTGTTAAAATTTCTATCGGACATAAACTGGAGTCACTTTGTAATTGAGAAGGAACTACGAAAGGGTTCAATGCGTGTTTTGTAAAATTTACAAAATCTTCTTTTTTCAAATGATCCTCGCAAATATATTTATTACGACAATTTTCAGTTAGATTGATGCCACAAATCTTTTTCCATTGCACGTTAACGGCTGAGTTTGTGGGGAATCTATAAAAATGTGTTTATTTTGTACTTTTTCAAGCCCACCTTTGCACCAGTAATACCCATTATTGCATTTAGGAAACTGGCAAGAAAATTTCTTGCGAAGAGGCATGATAACAAAAAAATTACATACGATGTAACTGACACTACGAGGAAATAAGAAAGTTTCCCCAATTTCAAAGAAACGAAATTTTAACAAAAGTAAGGAACTCATAATATTTTTAATATTATAGAAAATGACTCGTATGCATGTAAGAAATCGGGACATTACATACCTTACATACTATGTAATAATATATACGAACATCACATCATGTCATCTTGCTTATTTAACCATTCCACGCGAAAATGCCATTATGCAGACAACTCCGCCAACAGAAGACACCATCCTGCATATGTAGATGATCTTGTGCAACTCCTGGAAAATTGTTACGAAAGCATATGAAACCATAATCGTTACAATAATTGTTTACACAAACGTGTCACATAAATGTTGTACACAGGGTTGCAAAAAATTATATCAATTACGGAATTATATCAATACACGGTCACAGAATAAAAGATTGCTCATTATACGAAATTTTTTTCTGATAAATGGAGTACACAGACTTTTTTTCATTTATCTACGTCCTGTATCGCAGCTAATAATTAATGAAATCAAGTGTATATCAAATAAAATTTTGAATTATAGCATCAAACGAAAAGAAATACACGCGAAAGGGTGACGAGACTTTTGTGGCAAGTAAAATCGACGCTTATATTCGATGAAATAAATACTGTTTAATTCACAAATCAAAATTGATGTATGATAAAATTTCTTAATTACCAGTTTTGCAACCCTGGTACATAATTATTTTTTATAATATTGTGTATATAGAACTTACGTAAAATAACTGCACCGTTGAAACCATTCTATTGACATGGCAAAAACGTGTTCTTTCCACAAAAAGATTTCTTTCCATGTCAGATATGACCTTTCTACATATTTTATGATAGATAGCTGAAATGAAATAGAATTAGAGAATTAGTTGAAAACAATCATATTATTGACTGGTCAATGTATGCACAGTGCACTTAAATATGTTTACTTACTGAAAGAAGTAAGGAGCTGTGGAACACAAACATTCATGGTACATAAGTACCATGACAAAGGCACACACACCGACTGCAAGACGATCACGGTCGACTCCGACAAGATGGCGCAGGATTGCGTGAGCAAGGCAATGTTATTGTGGGATCTTGAAGCTTTTTCAACGTGTTCTTTCCAAAAAAAGATTTCTTTTCATGTCAGATATGACCTTCGTACGTATTTTATGATAAAGATAGCTAAAATGAAATAGAATTAGAGAATTAGTTGAAAACAATCATATTATTGACTGGTCAATGTATGCACAGTGCACTTAAATATGTTTACTTACTGAAAGAAGTAAGGAGCTGTGGAACACGAACATTCATGGTACCTAAGTACCATGACAAAGACACGCACACCGACTGCAAGACGATCACAAGACTCCGACAAGTCGACTCCGACAAGATGGCGCAGGATTTCGTGAGCAAGGATGTCAGATATGACCTTTGTACATATTTTATGATAAAGATAGCTGAAATGAAATAGAATTAGAGAATTAGTTGAAAACAATCATATTATTGACTGGTCAATGTATGCAAAGTACATTTAAATATAAATGTTTACTTACTTAAAGAAGTAAGAAGCCGTGGAACACGAACATTCATGGTACATACATAAGTACCATGACAACGACACGCACACCGACTGCAAAAGACGATCACAAGACTCTGACAAGTTGACTCCGACAAGACGGCGCAGAATTGCTTGCGCAAGGCAATGTTATTGTGAGATCTTGAAGCTTCTTCAGGACCTTTCCAGCTTTGGGCCCGAACGTTGCCAGACGAGCCGCCATATCCGCTTGATAGGCACAAATGACCATTCACGTGAAAATGTCGCGTCAACGACCATTCAACGACACATGCTATGGACAGATGAGGTTTCGATCTGGTGCACATCAATAATAGCGGCGTCGATTTATATCATTGCATCCTCAGTGATGAAAACACACGCGAAAAAGAACAATCGGTCGAAAATAACCAGTCTATTGCGTCGCTCACTATCGTTGAATCCGCACCTCTTCGGCGTGGCGTGCCTCTGGCGCGATTAGATGAGAACGGTCTACTAAAACCCGTTCTCGTGATGCTGCAACAATTATTCGCGAAAGGTCCGTTCATGCAGGGAATATTCCGCACGTCTGCGAATGTTCGAATCGTTCGAGAGTTGCGAGAACAGATCGAGTCCACGGGAGATCCTACTTGCTTGGAGGATGCGCCGATTATAGCGGTGGTGGCTTTGCTGAAGGATTTCTGTGTTGGATCCTCTCTTAACCTTCCATCTATTTCCTCTCTAGATTACTAATAAATAGGAATAGAAATAATAAATATAGCGTTATAATATTTATAAATTAATCGACTCTAACCTCAAAAGACGCGATAAAATAATAGATCTTGAAGCTTCTTACCTTTCCAGCTTTGGGCCCGAACGTTGCCGGACGAGCCGCCGTATCCGCTTGATAGGCACAAACGACTATTCGCGTGAAAATGTCGAGTCAACGACCATTCAACGACACATGCTATCGACAGATGAGGTTTCGATCTGGTGCACATGAAGAATAGCGGCGTCGATTTGTATCATTTCATCCTCAGAGTGATGAAAACACACGCGAAAAAGAACAATCGGTCGAAAATAACTATTGCGTCGCTCACTATCGTTGAATCCGCATTTCTTCGGCGTGCCGAAGAATCTTCTTCGTCACTATTAAGTCGCAATACTTTTTAAGAAGTCCATCGGGATGATGGGATTTTATTCGGTTCAGCTTCGGTAACACTCGGCACTTCCCGGAAAATGACGTCGTGCGCACGCATATATTTATCCCTGTTTTCGCTTGCTCTTATCGGCCATATTTGTTTCCACTTCTCGTATATTGCTTTCACCCCTATGATCCCAGTGTTCTCACTCAGGGTCGCCAGTCAGGGCGTGCTCACCCACATGTATTATTCAATTTTCAATTATAAATCTGTATAATTCTTTTTTAGGTTAAAATTCTTATTTTTCATGTAGTGCTCTTTTAAAAATTATTTGTTCAAATTGGTTGAAACATTTTCTTTTTTTAAAAAATGGGTTTTTTAATTTAAAAATATATTTTGTTGCTGTAGATTTATAAATTATTTAACTTTCTTATTATATAGAAAAAAATAATTTATTTCAAAAATGATATTGTTTTTCAAATTTAGTAAACATGGTTTTTATTTAAAAATGAATTTTTTTATTTTAAAAATATATTTTCTTTTTTTGAAAAATAAGTTTTTTTATTTAAAAATATATTTTGTTATTAAAGGTTTATAAAATGTATTGCTTATTTAATTCAACCAACAATTTACTTAAAACAAAAAATTACTTTTTTAACTTTAGTAATGATTTTTTTGTTCAAAATAGCAGTTTTTTGGTTTAAAAATATATTTTCTTATTACTACTGTAGAAATCAAACCTTTTGATTTGTTAGGGATATCGCAAATTCTCGTACTCAAAGTCGATGTCCCTATCGATATATCGGGGCGCCATCAAGCGTTACCGACTGCGTCGTCGGGTTTACTATCTACCATTTATTGTGATCCATGTTCTTCTCAATAGTCTGTCCGTTCTGTTTGGTTATCTCTCTACTCTCGATCATCGCGAACGCGGAGGCAAATTACTTTGTATCGAATCGTTTCGTTCATTCATTTTATGTTAAACGTATTCTTCCAATAAACACAAGAGATACATTCGGCTTTACATCCGTCTCGTTTTCTCGGTCGTTACCTATCCCTGCATAGCTCGAACAGGTTATGGGCCCAGAGCCGCAACGACAAAGTGAAGAAATACTTTTTCATATCTAAATTCGCTGAATCCACGCGAGAGTTTCTTTGTTCTTTCCGGGCGTGATACGTCGTGAACGCGATATATCGACCGTGACGCGTCATAAGTAAATCATCGTCGTTAAAGTGCGTTCCGCGAATAAATCGACGATGGCACAGACAAATACAATTAACTCTACGCGATTAGAAACGCTAACCAAGGACAATTATGATACTTGGGTGATACAAGTGGAAGCATTACTCGTTAAGAACGATAACTGGGGCTACGTGAGTGGCGAGAGGCCATGCCCGAAATCTCGTGGCGATGCCGACGACGCAGCAACTCGAGCAGCCATCGCAGCGTGGGAGAACGAGGATCGCAAGGCAAAATCTGACTTAATCCTAGCTATAAATCCCTCTGAGTTGAAGCAGGTACGTGGTTGTAAAACGTCCAAAGATGTGTGGGATAAATTAAAATCCATATACGACTCGAAAGGTCCCGCGCGCAAAGCAACGTTACTCAAACGCCTTATTCAAACAAAAATGTCGGAAGGCGGGGACGTTAAGACACACATCGCTCAATTTTTCGATGCCGTCGATAAGCTAGAATCCATGGATGTTCAGATCAACGGAGATCTTCTCTCGATCATGCTTCTCTATAGCCTACCTAGCAGTTTCGAGAACTTTAGATGCGCGATAGAATCTCGCGACGCGCTGCCAAACGCTGAGCAATTAAAAATAAAAATCGTAGAGGAATACGAAGCGCGAAATCAAGTCACCGTCAACGAATCAGGCGCGATGCTCGCTCACGGCAGGCGCAACCCGAATTCGAAATCCGGCAAGAATAACGCATCGACGTCACATAACGATAAGAACGCGAAAGCACCTTTTCGTCCTAAATACAAATGCTCTTTCTGTAAGATTACCGGCCACAAATATGCTGACTGCCGTAAAAGGAAGACGCAAGAAGCCGAAAAAGCAAACAATACGGAAGCGGAAAGTTTCTTCGCGGAAGTCGCTCAGTATTCGTCATCCGAGCCTGCCAAGGGCGTAGGCGCAAGTCAATGGTGTCTCGACAGCGGGTGCACGTCTCATCTATGCAAAGACGCTCGAATGCTGACAAACTCGATGTCCACACAAAGCGACATCAGGTTAGCCAACAACGCAACAAGTACGGTGGATGCAAAAGGGAACGTAGAACTTCTCACGAGAGTTAATAATAAAACTAAAAGGATTCGACTGGAAAATACCCTGCATGTTCCAGATCTGAGAACCAACCTATTATCTGTAGCCAAGATTGTGGACAAAGGCTATCAAGTCGTATTCGGCTCAAACCAAGCATCCGTAAAGGACATCAAAGGAAATATTAAGCTCACCGCTGAACGTCAAGGTGACTTATATATTCTGAAAGGATCCGGCGAACAAGCTAATACAGTCTCGCAGAAGAAATACTCTGATACCGAAATCTGGCATCAACGCCTCGGCCATCTTAACTTAAGAGACTTACTACTAATGTCGAAAACTCAAGCAGCATCCGGATTCAAGCTGAAGGATAACTCCAAAGTTTCGAACTGCGAAATATGCATCACACAGAAACTAACAAGTTTTCCATTCTCATCTCGAGCTAACAGATCACAGCACCGCCTCGACATCATTTATTCTGATCTCTGCGGACCAATGCGAGTAAATTCAACGGGAGGCGCGCGCTACTTCATGACGCTCATCGACGATCATACAAGATGGTGTCAAGTCTACTTTCTGAAGAGTAAGGATGAAGCAACAAGCAAATTCATCGAATTCAAGAACTTCGTCGAAAATCAGACAGGTCTCAAGGTGAAGGCTTTTCATTCGGACAACGGAAAGGAGTTTTGCAACTCCGCCATGGATCGTATATTGAAGGATTCCGGAATTCAACGACGCCTAACCATTCCGCATACTCCTGAGCAAAACGGGGTAGCCGAGCGGAAAAACAGAACGCTGATTGAAACCGCTCGTTGCCTGCTGGCACAATCCGGACTCCCGACACAATTTTGGGCAGAAGCTATCAACACTGCGAATTACATACGGAATCGTTGCATCACTAAGAGTTTGGATGGATGTACTCCTTACGAACAATGGAAAGGCGAGAAGCCCGACATAAGTCATCTTAGATCATTCGGATGTAAGGTACACGTTCTAAATAAGAATCCGAATAAGGGAAAATTCGAGCCCAGAACCGTCGAAGGCATTTTCGTCGGTTATGCTGACACTTCCAAGGGTTACCGCATCTGGATCCCGAAGGACCGAAAAGTCATTGTCGCAAGGGATGTGAAATTCCTGGATGGATTCGACACGAATAACACTTACGAAGACTTCATAAGTAATGAAACGACAAATGGTCGGACGAAGCTTCTCGATGAAGATGATGACTCACTTCAAAACCTAGGGATAGATATCGCAAACAATGATGAAATGATCCATCGTCGAGCACCCGAAGATCCAGCAGATGCTGATATCACGGCTGAAGATGAAGACGAGGATGACGATCCGCTACCATCTGCAAATGAAGATGACCACTTCAACGAAGATCAACCGCTTGTACGAGGTCCTGGACGTCCACGGAAGATTCGTACCGGGAAACCTGGTCGACCAGCTAAGCAGTACCACATGAAAGGACCGGTTTTGCAACAGAGTCGGCCCGCGACCGTTGAGGAAAATCCCGAAGAAGAGAATATGGCCGAAGATCTGGAGTGGTTCGACGCGCAGTTTGCCATGGCCGCTTCTGAAATATCTCTTTCTCAGGCTGTTTCAGGTCCAGACGGTAATGAATGGCGAGACGCTGTGTATGCCGAGATTAAGTCTCTCGTAAGCAACGACACCTGGACACTCGTTGACAGACCCAATGGCGAAAAGGTGATAGGCTGCCGAACCGTGCTGAGGAACAAATACAAGGCGAACGGAGAGCTGGAACGAAGGAAGGCCCGCGTAGTTGCAAGGGGATTCTCACAACGTCCTGGCGTAGATTTCCACGATACATTCGCCCCGGTTGCAAGACTCAGTTCGTTGAGGGCGCTCATGGCTGCGTCCGTAGAGCAAGGCATGCGGATCTCACAAATTGACATCACTACTGCCTATCTAAATGGCATAATGGACATGTTAGTATACATGGAGATGCCGGAGATGCTACAGGAGATGCTTGAGAGGATCATTGCGACCGAATCTAACGCTGTTCTGATCGAGAAGGCTAAAAAGATGTTGTATGCGCTCAAGAAGGGTAACAAGGTATGCAAGCTCGAGAAGGCAATATACGGCCTTCGTCAGGCAGGCCGTCGATGGTACGAACGACTGGACGAAGCTCTCAAGAAACTTGGACTGACTCCAACCCATGCCGACCCGTGCGTGTACTACGACAAGGAGAAACGAACGCTGGTATTGGTCTACGTAGACGATATTATCATAGCTTCTCGCGATGAAACCCGCATCATTCACTTGAAAGAAGAACTGGCCAAGGTCTTCGTAATCAAGGATCTTGGATACCCAAAATATTGTCTCGGGATTGAAATATCTCGGATCAAGGACGGGATACATCTATCTCAAGCTGGATACATCCGTGACGTTCTAGACAAATTTGGCATGACCGATTGTAAGCCAGTGAAGACACCTCTGGATGCTAGTGTCAAGCTGCATGGTGCTGTCGAAGACACGGACGTAGACGAATCAAAACTACCCTATCGCGAACTCCTAGGTTCGCTGATGTACCTGGCACAGGGAACTCGCCCTGATATTGCTCACGCAGTAAGCGCACTAAGCCAATGGTGCACCTCTTTTAAACGAGTCCACTGGACATCTGCCAAGAGGGTACTCAGATACCTCAAAGGCACCATCAACCACGGATTGTACTACACGAAATGTGGAAAGGCCCTTATCGGATATACGGATGCTGATTGGGGCAACTGCGGCCTGGATCGCAGGTCGTACACTGGATCTGTGTTCCTACTAGCCAACGCTGCTATATCGTGGGAGTCGCGAAAGCAAAGAACCGTGGCTCTCTCATCCACTGAAGCGGAGTATACCGCCCTTAGCGATGCTGCAAGGGAAGCCATTTATTTATCTAAACTTCTTTCAGAGATTGGGTTACCATCACTCGGGAAGGTAACACTTCATAACAACAACCAAGGCGCTGCGAAGCTGGCTGTCAACCCGGTCTTCCATTCCAGGTCAAAACACATTGACATTAGATGTCATTTTATTAGACAGGCCCTGACGGATCACCAGATCAACCTCGTCTATACACCCACGGAGGACATGATCGCCGACGTTCTTACCAAGGCACTACCGAGCAGCAAACATTCGTTCTGTACCGATGGACTTGGGATGAAAGACATCGCAGCCTCACGCACTCAAATTTGAGAGAGGGTGTTAGGGATATCGCAAATTCTCGTACTCAAAGTCGATGTCCCTATCGATATATCGGGGCGCCATCAAGCGTTACCGACTGCGTCGTCGGGTTTACTATCTACCATTTATTGTGATCCATGTTCTTCTCAATAGTCTGTCCGTTCTGTTTGGTTATCTCTCTACTCTCGATCATCGCGAACGCGGAGGCAAATTACTTTGTATCGAATCGTTTCGTTCATTCATTTTATGTTAAACGTATTCTTCCAATAAACACAAGAGATACATTCGGCTTTACATCCGTCTCGTTTTCTCGGTCGTTACCTATCCCTGCATAGCTCGAACATGATTCATTAAAAAAAAAGATTTACTTATTTTAAACATTTGCATATTTATTTAAAAAACAAAGTTTCTTTTATTTTGTAATGCGTTTTATAGTTTAAAATATTAGTTATTCAATTGAAGTATATACTTTTTGTTTAATAAATAACATTTACTTACTTTAAAAAATTAATTTTTCTACATTACTAAATGTTTTTTTTCTTTCTAAAAACACAAATGTTTCAAATTATGAAAATAATTTTCTTGCAAATAGTCAAAATAATGGTTTTTTTAATTCAAATTTAATTTTCTTGAATCTAGCAATTTTTTTTCAGTGTATATAAAGGGAAAAGTTTGTACTGTTGTTCGGAGTAATCTTAGAAACTATTGGACCGATTTTGAAAGTATTGTACATGAAGTAGGGGTAGAAATTCCCGAGGAGTGTTATAGGGTGTATAGTTTTTTGTTACCGATCTTCTGGAAACCGATTTTTCTAATTTCTTTAATTTTTTGGAAAATAATGGACGGAATCTTAAAGAATTATATATGAAACAGGGGTAGAATTTTCTGGTGAGTAATATAAAATGTATAATGTACTCTTATTTTTACTAAAATTTATTTCACCAAAATGTTATTAATTTTCTCTTTTCTCTTTTTTTACAAATTAATTTTACTTTTTTTCTAATAAATAAATGTCTTTTTAATAATTTTTATTAATTTTAACGATCCAAAAACTTTATCCCACGTTATTTCCTTCTTATTTTCACTAAAACTTATCTCCTAAAAATGTTATTAATTTTTTCTCTTTTTTTTAACAAATTAATTTTATCTTTTTTCTTTTAATATTTTTTTCTAAATACGTTTTTTTTTAATTTTTAAATCTTACAACACTTATTTTCACTAAAACTTATTTCATCAATATGTTATTAATTTTCTGTTTTTCTTTTTTTTCACTTTTTTTCTAATCAATAAATGTATTTTTTTAGATTTTTCTGTAATTTCTATTAATTTCTAAACCTTAAAACAAAAGACGAATCATTTTCTCGAATACACATCAATTTTTTATTTTAATATTACGTAAATTTTATTTCTTTTAATTTTTTTAAAACAATTTTAAGAAAAACACATTCTACTTTTAAAATAAATTTTCTACATTTAAAATTAATTTTTTTTAATTTTCTTGAGTAATAATTTAAATTATCCTTACTCTATCACTGCATGCAGAACTTATTGCCAAATATTTATTAATTATATAATAAACAAGGTTTAAAGACTCATATTCATGGCACTTGACAACATCCAATTTCAGAATTTCTTTCTCTGCAACGACTACACGCACGATCAAACAATAAATTTTCCACTAAATAAGTTTTACCCCAAGGGCAATAAGTTCATGGTGGAACCAACAGATAGGGCCTATTAGTTTAGCAGAAACCTCGCTGTCGCATATTAGGAGCCTATCTCATAATAGGGGACTTTCCTCTATTATTATTTTGCCAGCCATCAGAACCACTTAAACTATAGGAAACTTTTAAAAAAGATCTTTGTGAAGACATACTAAATAGGATACGTCATCAAAAATACGATTTTACTTTGCAATAATTTGATGAAAATATTTACAATAAAGGTTTGATTCAAATTGAAGATAAACTTTTAGAATTAAATGAAAAAAACTTGACTAAATTTGGTTTACCGTCAACAAATCGTTTAAATCATAATCTTTTTGAAGCAATACTGAAACAACCATATGACAGTAATCAGTTAAATGCATGTATCAAAGAAAATTATCCTAAGTTAGTGCCGGATCAACGTCAAGCATTTAACAAAATACTAGATAGCGTCGAGTAAAATGAGGGAAAGATATTTTTCATAGACGCACCTGGAGGTACAGGAAAGACATTTCTCACTAACCTTATATTAGCTAAAGTTAGATCTTCTGGTAAAATGGCTTTAGCTGTTGCTTCATCAGGTATAGCAGCAACGTTACTAAGTGGTAGAAAAACGGTACATTCCACTTTTACATTACCCCTAAATGTATCTGTACAGCAAGAAACTGTTTGCTCAATACGTAAAAATGGACCACTAAGTAAAGTATTACAAAGAGATTTCCTTACTTATATGGGATGAATGCGCAATGAGCCATAGGGCACATATGGAAACGATCAATCGAACACTCCAAGATTTGAGACATAGTGAAAAATTAATGGGTGGCGTAACTTTAGTTTTTGCAGGCGATTTTCGACAGACATTACCTGTAATTGTAAGGGGAACCCGCGCTGATATAGTTAAAGCATGTTTGAAATCCTCGGCAATGTGGAGTACCATACAGACATTTGAATTGCGAACCAATATGAGAGCCAGTTTAGGAGGAGGAGAAAGTGATTTTACGACAAAGTTACTGCACCTTGGCAATGAAAATATTCCTAATGATAAGATTTATCCAAATGTGGAATGTTTATTGCAGAAAAATTATAAATGGTTGTGTGAAAGAGTCATTGTATCTCCAAGAAACGAATCTGTGAATAACATTAATGATATCATTTCGAAAAAAATTAAAGGGAATAATAAAGAGTACAAATCAATCGATACTGTGGTTAATATGGAAGATACAGTATATTATCCCCAAGAATTTTTAAATAGTTTAAATCCGTCTGGTTTTCCACCACACCGTCTGATTTTGAAGATTGGTAATATACCAATCATCTTATTGCGCAACTTAATTCCACCGAAATTATGCAATGGTACGCGACTTCAAATTAGAGAATTGCGTAACAACATCATTGAAGCCATTATACTTATCGGCCCCGCAGAAGGGGAGTTAGCGTATATTCCGCGTATTCCAATGATTTCAAATGACTTACCATTTTCCTTCAAACGTTTACAATTTCCAGTTAAAGTTTCTTTTGCGTTAACGATTAATAAATCACAAGGACAAACTTTCAAATTTGTAGGCATAGATTTAAGAAAAGAGTGTTTCTCACACGGACAACTTTATGTTGGTTTATCTAGAATAGGAAACGCTAAAAATCAATATATTCTGATACTAAAGGGAAATAAAACCAAAAATATAGTATATTCAGAAGTCCTATAATTAAGTCAGAATTCGGCAACAAATGCACTTTTGGAAAATTTTCTCTCACAGATTGATTCAGTAAAGAACCAAACAATATTTATTTCTGATAAGATTATTATAAAACAGGGTGCAAGTAGAAACTTGTACATTGCTTCCTCATGTTTTTTAAGTAAGCATATTTTTTAAGAAACCTACATTGCTTTCTCTATTTTAAACCATAATTATTTATATTTATTTGTTTTGGCTTCCTCATTAGAGGAAGCAATCAAAATTATGGACCTTTGATCGCATATAAAGCTAAGTCTAATCAACCAAATCTTAAAGAATTATATATGAAATTGGAGCAGAACTTTCCGGGAAATACATCACCCGTAAGAATTAGAAAAATTAAAAAAAAACGTTATTAACTTAAAAACTATTAGACCGAATTTGTATTAAAACCATATAAAATAGGGGTAGAATTTTCCGGCGAGTGCTATAGAGTGTGTATTTTTTTCGTTACCAATGTTCTGAAAACCGATTTTTTAATTTTTCTAATTCTTATGAATAAAAAAATTTTAATTCGACGTTTTCGAACATAAGCAACACATTGGTATAAAAAACTCAAAAAACAATTTTTACTTCGGTCTTTTCTACCCCTATTTCATATATAATTCTTTTAAATTCGGTTGATTAGACTTAGCTTTATATGCGATCAAAATTATGGACCTTTGATCGCGTATAAAACTGGGTCTAATCAACCAAATCTTAAAAAATTATATATGAAATAAGGGTAGAAAAGACTGAAAAATATAATAAATTTAGAAATAGATCGATATCTGAATATTTGCGAAAGTTAGAGCTACCACGGACATTTTTTTTAAAATTCAAAATTTTTTTAAAAAAGAACCCCTTTACCGATCATCGCCAAATTCAATACCAACCTTCCTTGAATGATACTCTATCGATTAAAAAAAACAGCCCGATATCTCAATATTTGCGGAAGTTAGAGCACATACGGACAACATATGCACACACATACACACATACATACATACAGACAAACATTTTTTTTAGGCGATATTTCGACGTTTTACAACGATCTGAACATATTGGCAGAAAAAACTCAAAAACCAATCTCTTCGTTGGTTTCTTCTACCCCTATTTCATATATAATTCATTTAAATTTGATTGACTAGACCCAACTTTATACGCAATCAAAGGTTCATATATGAAATTCACGAAAACAAAGCTTCCTCTATGAGGAAGCAAAAATGGAACTTAAAAAATTCTCTACAAAAAACGTTATATAGAAAAATAGTGGATTAGGCCTAATAGGGACACCACGTTAAAAAAAACGCGCCTAACACTATACCTACGAGGTAGTGTGGAAAATAATGTATTATCTCTGAGATGTATAAAAGTTGAAACTTTATAAAATGTATGACACCAAAATGATTGATCTTGAGAAAAAAAGTATAAAACGTTTTTTGTATAGAATTTTATAAGTTACAAATATTAACGAAGATTTATATACTATACACTAGGCGAAGTACTAAACACTATTTTATAAGTTATAAATTTTAACGCAGATTTATAGATATATACTATAGGGTGCGTTCAGCCGATACTCCGCTAGCCTAGCAATCGTGAGCAGTCGCTCGTTTCCTCTCCTTTTAATCCATTGGGTGAAAGGAGAGGAAACGAGCGAAAATGAGCGACTGCTCACGATTGCTAGGCTAGCGGAGTATCGGCAGAACGCAGCCATACACTAGGTGAAATATATAATATATGCTTCGCCGGCGAAAATAATTCAATAGTGTGAAACTCGAGTAGAAAAAGACCGGTTACGACATGTTTAATTCATGAAAACATTTATGCGATCCGATTTGAAATTAGAAGCATTTAGTTATGATTCAAATTACGAATATCAATTTCATCCGAATGTAATTGGAAAATGGATGCAATATGTGATCATTGTCAAGTAAAAAAGTTTAAAACTTAAGCACCTAAAATGTGTTATTCATGCAGAAAAGTTAAACTTCCGTCTTTAAATCAACCACCCGACACACTCCTTATGTTTGTTCACAATAAGAATATTGAAACACAAATGAAGTTTCAAGAAAAACGACTCCCGGGCTTCTAAGTAATTTAATAAAACGATTTAATAAAACGATACCACAGGACATTATAATAAATTTACAGATAATCCATGACCTATGGATGTTTATAAGTAAGTTTTGTACATTAATATATAAATTGTTAGGAATAATTATGTACACATATTTATAATTATTACGTAAAATATTATTATATATACCATTTGCTTTAATTTCTTATTTACAGAAAAATTAGGAGAATTGCAGGCGACAACTCGTCGAAATCTGACGACTTTAAAGGCAGGAAAGCGTTTAACAAGATTAAGATATAGTTGAATTATAAAAAATCGTGCTCTTGTGAACGCGTGGGACAGATTAGACGATGACCTCTCTATAGAAGATTTATGTCATTGCAAGCTCATTACTATAAAAAATTATTAGATAATAACAAACAATTTAAATAAATAATTCGTATAAACTGTTTACTAAAATGTTTTTGTTTTAATAAATTTTTAAAATAAAATAAAGATATGCGTTCCGTATTTACTTCTGTACACAGGGTAGGGAAAAATTATTGGTCAAGCTTTTGCCAGTCGATTCTACTCGTCGAGATCGCCAACATTGCATCATAAACATGGTGCCGCAAAATTAACTTTGAAGGTCATTTACAATGTCAAATTTTTTTATTAGCTTATTCAATTCTACTCGTCGAGCTGAATAAAAGTCTCAAAGAGACCATATGCCGAAAATCAATATTTCATAGAGAAATCTTTGTTTGAAGTTTTTAGAAGCCAAAATATTTCGTAAAATTAATTGTCATGGGTGTAAAATCTGCTTAATCTACTCTTAACGCTACCCAGGAACAACGAAGTGGGCGTGGTAGATTTTTGTTCCTTTTGGGGTGACTTGATTATTGTGAGTTCTCTTCGCCTCTCACTTCGGGGTGACTTGATTATAGTGAGTTCCCCTCGCCTCTCACTTTATCGTCGTCGACGCTGCCTACGAACAAACAGAACTGACCCATCGGTCCCAATAGCTCTGAGCAGTTGTGCTTGTCTGCCAGCTTCGATGTGACCACCACCGTTATCAATGCAAGCTTGGAGTCTCTCCACCAAATTATCTCGCACTCTACAGAGCACAGCTCGATTTCGTGCTAAAGTAGCAACCGCCTCTTCAATGCGATCTCGTAAATCCTGTGCCGTCCTTAAAGCCCTGCCTGACCCATAAACAATGGCTTTCAGAGCTCCCTAGAAATAAAAGTCCAGAGGGTTCAGGTCAGGTGAACGGGCGGGCCATAAGTGTGGCGCAGGATTACGACCGATCCATCGAGTTTCTGGCAGACAAGCACAACTGCTCAGAGCTATTGGGGCTGATGGGTCAGTTCTGTTTGTTCGTAGGCAGCGTCGACGACGATAAAGTGAGAGGCAAGGGGAACTCACTATAATCAAGTCACTCCGAGGTGAGAGGCGAAGGGAACTCACAATAATCAAGTCACCCCAAAAAGAACAAAAATCTACCACCCCCACTTCGTTGTTCCTGGGTAGCGTTAAGAGTAGATTAAGCAGATTTTACATGCACCCATGACAATTAATTTTACAAAATATTTTGGCTTCTAAAAACTTCAAACAAAGATTTCTCTATAAAATATTGATTTCCGGCATATGGTCCCTTTAAGACTTTTGTTCAGCTCGACGAGTAGAATCGAATAAGCCAATAAAAAAATTTGACATTAAAAATGATCTTCAAAGTTAATTTTGCGGCACCATGTTTATGATGCAATGTTGGCGATCTCGACGAGTAGAATCGACTGGCAAAAGCTTGACCAATAATTTTTCCCCACCCTGTACATTTTTAAATATTTCTTAAATATTCTATATATATGATAAATAATATATAACAGCGTAAAACATATACCTTTTATGTATATATATATACATATATAATAAATTCGTATAGATAATAACAATCTAAGATCTAACACACACGCACGCACGCATGCACGCGCGCACGCACGCACGCACGCGCGCGCGCACACACACACACACACACACACACACACATTTCCTTTTCTTTTTCTTTTTATTGTCTTGTTTTATCGTGATGCTAGGGAAAGGTAGAGACCGAGGAAGAAGCAGAGAGACAGAGGCAGAGGCAGAGGCAGAGACAGAGGTAGAGGAAGAGGTAGAAGCGGAGCTGGTGAAAAAAATATATATCGGGCATCAACATATATATTATTATCAAAAATAATCTTCAATAAATAATAAAGTAACAATTAATATCTATATTTTATTTAGGCACATAGCTCTCTTTACTCCTAAATCTAACTCCTAAATCTTTTCCTTCCTGAATTAGTGTTTATAAATATTTATTTTATTTTATTTACAATTTTTACATTTATAAATAAATAAATATATATATTTTTTTTTAATATGCATGTATGTATATATATATATATATATATATATTATGCATATTTAAAAGTTATAAATATAAAAATTGTAAATATATGACTAAATAAATATTTACAAATGTGACGTAGCGCATCGTCGATTTGCCAACTCGAGACTTAGCAGTCGGCGAGGCACGAGACACGATACCCGAAATGCGTGGATGTGGATGTGGATGTGGATGGTCGTGGCAACGTCGCATAGCCGGCGCGTGCCGCCGCGGCCGCATTATCATGCATTACCAACGCTTTGGACATAGCACGGAACAGAACCAAAAGATCGTGCACATAGCACGGAACAGAACCTATAGAGCGTGCACATAACGCGTTACCCATCAGAAATTTTCGTGGACATGGCTACGTAGTTCAATGTGCACGTTTTGTGCACATAAAGGCGTTCGTACGCGGGGACCACCTAAAACGCGGCCGTGACCACTCTCATTCTTCTCTCTGGCTAAACTTTGGGATAAGCCGTTCCTAAGCAGCTTTGCAGCTATGCCGTGGGTTTGTTAGGCCCAAGGAACTCTAGACGCAGTGGCTCGCAGTCTCTAAATATTCGTGCGTTCCGAAACCCATCCAAAAAAAAGTGTTGCAACCTTTCCGTGATCGACTGTACTAGTAGGGAAGCCCAATCCCTGGGATTTTGGGATTTACTCGAGCGCGACAGATTAACATATAGGGGGATACCTTGCACCCTGTTGAGTATACCTCCACTATATATAAGCCCTTAATATAGGATCGCGCGTCTAGGGTAGCCGATCAGAATAGTAAAAAGAAGTCGATCTTTAGAAATACTCGAGCGCGTCAGATTAAGGTAAGGTGGGTTAATAACATGCTGAAAAGTGTGCATTTCAATAATCTGACGATTTGAGCGTGACGTAAGGAAGTGGGAGAGTCACAATTTAAACTTGCAAAAAAAAACGTCACCTTGACATTCTCGAGCGCTGTCAAATTTTTTTTTATTTTGAAGGAAATATAAATTCAAGATTAACGGAAAAAATATAATCTGCCGATTTCCACAAGCCGGCAGCACAAATAATCGTCAGAAAAGTTTAGTGCGTACAGCTGTAGTGACGAAGCATGTATTCCCCACTCCACGCCACTATTTCCCTTTCACTTTTTCTCGATCTCTTATAGCGAATTCGGGTGTGTGTGCTTGCACTAGTGCACACTGAGTGCGCACTACGGCTTATTTTCTTAATCAATTGTTATATTTACAGATCATCTTAAATACTTCTTAGTCTATAAAATGATTTGTACAGAATCCATATACAGATAGCCAATTCTGTCAAAAACAGATTTTGTAAAATCTTGCTACAAATGTTGTTGACAAGAAGGATACAAATTTAATACAAAATATGATTTAACAAATAATGTCGACAAAATGCTAGCAAATTGTAACAAAATCTGCTGACATAATTAGATAGCAAATTGCCAACAAAATACGGGCAAATGTGGCCATGTAACCCCCAGTAAGCAATTTGATAGCAAATTGTTGCCAAGATGGCATCAAATTCGTTCAAAGATTGGTGTCAAATCCGGTGCCATCTGTGTCATCATCTTTAAGCTCGTGTTTTGCTAGCAAAGCCTGTGTATACATAATCAAACAGCAAATTGGCAGCAAAAACCGAGCAAGCTTTGTCTAGCGTTATCTGCCAACAAATTGTCGACAAACATCGAGCAAGCTTTGCGTAGCGCTTTCTGACGACAAATAATCGGCAAAAACCGAGCAAGCTTTGCGTAGCGCTGTCCGACGACAAATAATCGGCAAAAACCGAGCAAACTTTGCGTAGCGCTGTCCGACGACAAATTGTCCTAAAAAACCGTGCAAGAAATGCGCAATACTGTAAAAAAAAATAAAAAAATAATATTTATTTCGAAATTTTATTACTATTTTTTAACTAAATTTGTTTCTTAAGATGCAGTCTATGATTATAAATATTTTCTCGTATTTGAAAAACACACTTACCTTGGTGGGATTCGAACTCGGGACCTCTGGATCGTGAGCCAACTGCCTTACGTGGTCGGCTACTTTTTAATTTGATGTAAGTGTTATATATAGTCTACATATGTCATAATCAGCGCAAATATATAATTTTTCAAAAATCATCTTAAGAAACAAATTCATTTTAAAAAGAGTAATAAAATTTTGAATTGGATATACGAATATAATTTTAAAACAGCAGACCAGAGGAAGAGCTAAAGAACTACTGGCGCTGAGCAAACAAAAACTGAGTGTGGCGATGGAACTGCAAAAATTTTGGATTGAATAATATACAATATATATAGTTATTAAACCCGATTTTAAGCCGCCGTGTAACAGCCATGTTATAGCTATAATAGTCTATATGACCGCGCGTGCTCATTATTTAATCTGTTTAATGTTCATTTAATTTAATGCGTTTAACGAGGAATAGTGTATAATGAGTATAAAAGTATTCGAAAATACTTTATATTCAGTAATCTTTTTATTGTTCTAGCAATATATCTCTATATACATTATATATTAATAATATATATATATTAATAATATTAACATATATTATATATTAATTATATATTTTTTTAATCTTAAAAATAAAAAAATATATAATTAATATCAATATTATAGACTATTATAGCTATAACATGGCTGTTACACGGCGGCTTAAAATCGGGTTTAATAACTATATATATTGTATATTATCCAATCCAAAATTTTTGCAGTTCCATCGCCACACTCAGTTTTTGTTTGCTCAGCGCCAGTAGTTCTTTAGCTCTTCCCCTGGTCTGCTGTTTTAAAATTATATTCGTATATCCAATTCAAAATTTTATTACTCTTTTTAAAATGAATTTGTTTCTTAAGATGATTTTTGAAAAATTATATATTTGCGCTGATTATGACATATGTAGACTATATATAACACTTACATCAAATTAAGAAGTAGCCGACCACGTAAGGCAGTTGGCTCACGATCCAGAGGTCCCGAGTTCGAATCCCACCAAGGTAAGTGTGTTTTTCAAATACGAGAAAATATTTATAATCATAGACTGCATCTTAAGAAACAAATTTAGTTAAAAAATAGTAATAAAATTTCGAAATAAATATTATTTTTTTATTTTTTTTTACAGTATTGCGCATTTCTTGCACGGTTTTTGAGGACAATTTGTCGTCGGACAGCGCTACGCAAAGCTTGCTCGGTTTTTGCCGATTATTTGTCGTCGGACAGCGCTACGCAAAGCTTGCTCGGTTTTTGCCGATTATTTGTCGTCAGACAGCGCTACGCAAAGCTTGCTCGATGTTTGTCGACAATTTGTTGGCAGATAACGCTAGACAAAGCTTGCTCGGTTTTTGCTGCCAATTTGCTGTTTGATTATGTACACAGGCTTTGCTAGCAAAACACGATGAGCTTAAAGATGACACAGATGGCACCGGATTTGACACCAATCTTTGAACGAATTTGATGCCATCTTGGCAACAATTTGCTATCAAATTGCTTACTAGGATAGATATTACAGATTGTTTTATTGGCTAAAAAGTTTTTAATTGTGTATTTAAGCGACTTTAAATATAAGAATAGTTTTATAAACAAGCCTTTTATTGTTAGTGCGCACTTAGTGCGCACCAGTGCAAGCGCGCGCCCGAATTCGCTATTACTCTCTCGCACCGTCCCCACACTACTTTCCGTCGCCATGACACCATCACAGCTGATCACACGCGTTCGTGGCAGTAACGCTCTAGCTTGTTTGTCTGTTTTAATATTATAATATTTGTGTTTTGTGAATCAATTTTGTGAATTTAATTATTTAATACGACGATGAGTGATGATACTATAAAGTGTGTATTTTGTGGATATTAATAATTTTTTAAAGTTTTTTTTTATTTTACTATTTTTTTCTGCATATATTATAATTGAAAGAAATAGATTTTTTTATTTGCATTCTATTTTCCATGCATTTTATTTATCACATTTAGTAATTTAAAAAAAAATTTTTTTAATTAGAAAATTTTTTTTAAATTCGTCAGATTAAGAAAATCTCTCCAAATAATCGTCAGATTATGGGTCAGCACGACTAGGACATCAAGCTGAATCACCTGTATAATAATTTGACGCGCTCGAGTATTTCAAAATGGCGATTTTTTTTGCATTATCAAGAAGCCGCCATGATGAGCTTGCATCATGTCCGAATCGTCAGTCTTTTGAATGGGAGCTTCTTTCGGGTTCACTTAACATCCCCTCTGAATATCTGACGCGCTCGAATAAATTTTTTTTCCCGTTTTCAACCCTTCCGTACAGCCACCTTCACCATGCAAACCGGCAGATTAACATATACCTCCAATATCAGAGACACGTGGGGCGTATACACTATCATCTGACGCGCTCGAGTATTTTCATGTGACTTTTTTTTTTACATTTTTGAAAACCTGATGTAGACGCTTCCCCCACCGGTGAAAGAGTATACATTATATAACCTTTTTTTCTTTCTACCATCTAATCTTCAAAATCCAATAGGTTCCTACGATGCTCGAGTAAATCCCCATTTAGCCTTCTGAGCTCCCCTACTATACAAGAATAAGTACAGCTGAAACAAACAGGCCTAATAATATGTTTAAATGGATAAAGAATAAACGCAGTTTAATATAATAACAATGCAATTTCAAGTGTGTAATCTGCATGTAAATTGTAATCAATTGTTGCAGTAATTTCTATATCAGAAAGTTGACTTTTGTCGAACATTGGCAAACAACACAGAAGAAGTCAATCATTTAAGTAATTATTTAATGTTCGTTCTCAGAGTCTCCGCAGATGCTGTTTGTGCATATATATATATATGCACAAACTATCTATTAATCACACAAACATCTATTAATCTGTGCTTGTAGCATAGCGTACATAATTGCATCTCTTTCTCTTGCGTTATGCAATTATGTACGCTATGCTACAAGCACAGATTAATAGACAGATAGCCAATGGCCCCCCAAAAGTCGAGACCAGCATTTCCGTGCCTTGATTACCAACACACTTTGCCCCTTACCGACAGACTTTGCCCCTAGGTTTGAATCCGGGCTAAATCACATTACAGACTTTGCCCCTGGTGCGAGTTCGGACTAAATATACTCGATTTTACCTACAGACTTTGCCCCTGGTGCGAATCCGGACTAAATTTGCAGTGATGCCAGATTTCAGCGCAGTGATGTCAGATGCTCGATGCTCGATCAGCCGCGAGCCGGCGAGAATCGTGCTAGGCTTCTTTGCTCGGCGCTCGCGCTCGCGCGCGCACATATATAGGTCTTGTCGTACTTATTAATTACTTGTGATATTTATTGATTATACATATATAATATATATATATATATATATATATATATATATATATGTATATGAAGCCGAGACCAAGGATTAATGAACAATATTATTGTTATTATATAATAAAAAAAAACTTATTTTGTAATTTGAAAATAATTTCTTATTTTTTTATGAGCAAATCGTTAACTTTTCTAAAGTTCTTAGAAAATATGCGAATAATTTTAATGATTGTCAAATAATTTTCCTATAATTTATATTATGTATTACATAACAATTCATTTGCCTAAAAAAATAAAAATATATGCAAAAAGAGTTAGAAAAAAACCAGGACTCGAACTTGAGACCTTCAGCATTCTAGCCGATCGTTCATGTTTACTATTAGAATCATTCTTACTCGCTCGTTCACGTTTACTATTAGAAAATTGCTTCTACCGGCTCGATAGATTACGCACACGGAAACTTTAAGCAATTTTATTTCATTAATTATTTGACATTGGCACAAGTTACTATTATTACGTTTACGCGAGCGTTACTTCTGTATAGTAACTTACGATAATTCCTTCGCGTAAACGGGATTTTGTAATAACTTATTACGATAATTTACTCCGGGTAAACGAGTGATATATCGTACAAGTTACTACAGAAGTAACGCTCGCGTAAACGTAGTATAAATGTCTTGTAAAATATAAATGTCTTGTAAAATACATATAGTAAAATTAAAGGACAATTTTTTGCAATCACAGTTCTGTGTATTTCACTTTTACGAATAGATTACGTACATATTGTTGCTCAACGGAAACTGCGAAAAGGTGGTGGTCTCTTTCGTCATGAGATAATGTAAAAAATTTTGTTTTTTTAATATTGCAATAATTTTAATATGTATAAATTAAAAAATATATAAGTAGATAAAGCTCGTATGTCTTAGATTTAGATAAAACAAGAGCCAATAACCGAACAACAGGATTCTAAATATTATAGTTTAATATTCCGTCAAAATAACTGGGACGTTTCGTGCTTTACAGAGACTTTTTCAATCAATCAAATAAATCCCTCTAATTAACTGTCATTCATCATAATAATCCCGTTACATAAAAAATCCGACGAGAAATGAAATAAATTAAAAGGAAGTTTAACATCATAAGATTAACATTAATTTATAATTACAGCATTTTTATTATGAAATTTATCCTCTCTATTGATTTAAATCATAGCGGTCGTTTTTTACTTTCTTAATATTAATAATTATAGTATACAAATTACATGGAGTTATTAAGAAGCCACATCAAGTTGAAAGCCCAAAAAATCGATTAACAAATAGTCGAAATGTATGCGTAATCAAACTATAAATTTAATTAGATAGTTGTTAACAATTAAAACTTTAAAAATAATTATTCGTTTATTGACGAGAAAAATCGTGTTAGAAGGCTGTGAAGCGAACGGCCTTAATCATTGCGTGTCAAAAAAATTTCCGAAGTCAACCTATGTTATAGTCAAGTAGTAAAAAATCTATATGTATATTAAGTAAAAATTAAATTCTTTGAAACTGTGACATAAAAAAGTGGTAATTCTCAACAAAAAGTAGACTTACAATCTTATAAACTCGAATTAGCATCAGCTAAATTCTCAAATTAACGATCGAAGGCCCCTGTGCTTTAGTTCCAAAAAGCAACTGAACGAGCAAGGACTCAGAAATTTGGCAGTAAAGATTGGAATCGTGGTAATAAATAAAGCTAGAGAAAGTGAGTTATTAATTTAATAATTATCCCTGGTGTAAAAATTTGACTGAAAATATAATGAAATTCTACTATCAACCCTTTTCATTATTATTCCATAGATATTATGAAAATTTCAGTTTTTAGTTAATTTCAGTTAAATTCAATAACTTTCATAATATTTAATATGTTAACAAATTTGTTATTATTTTTCAACAATATAATTTAATTTTTCTTATATTTTACAGTATTTACATTAAATTTTATAAAGAAAATTATGATTTATTTTAAAATATATTCAGTAATTTTTCAATAACTTTTATTTCATTTATCATCAATTTCATAGTACTTTCAGCAAATCATCAATTGAGACAGAATTTCAGTAAAATTCCATTATATTCAGTAAAATATTTCCATCATCAGGGTAATAATAATATAGTAATAGGACTTTCTAAGATTTAAAATCAATTTAATATAAGAACGCCATCAAGTCCGAGCTAGGATCTAGTTGTCAAAATGCAACCTCTATTAAGCTGGACCCCCCCACCAGCGCAAATCAAGTTCGCACTAGGTAAAAAATTTAGTGCTATTTAGGTGCTAATTAAGTGCCTTAGTCTAACTTTTGGTGCTCGAACCGTTTAGCAGGAAATCGCGTAAAAAATGGGGGAATTCAGCTTGCTATTAAGCTGGCACCCCCTCATATCAGAAAATGGTCCTACATAAAAAACAAGTACACTATAATTTAGTGCTAATTAAGTGCTCTAAAATAACGATAAAATATTGACAGATTATAACATTTATTTAAATATACCACTATATATTGAACACAGTACCGTCGCGGTTGACACAAACACTAAAAAAATTTGCTGCATAAATATATTCGTTACTAAAATGATCGAAAACATATATTATCAAAATATTCCCAAATCAGAGTTTATTGCTAACAGTAAAACAATTACGACAATTAACTTAGACCAGCCGTTGGCGCTGAGCACTAAGTTCCGTCACCTGATCGTCTACGAATTGCTCGCATGATTATAGTATTAAAATAATTCTCAGACATTATATTTTAAAAGAATATCACGATTTGAATTTAGTGCTAGCTGCATAGCGTTGAAATTAATTAGTTTATCCGCGAAGCGCGCGCGCCGCGCTCTAAAGTTCGTTACTGCATCGTCAAAGAATTAGCTGCTTGCGTGTTTTTGGTCCCAAAATAATCCTGAGGCATTGTACTTTAAGAAAATATCACGATTTAAATTTAGTGCTAGCTGCATAACGTTGAAATTAATTTATTAACTTATGAAGCGCGCGCGCAGCGTTATAATTCTTTGCAGAATCGTCAAAGACTTAGGTGCTTGCGTAATTATGCTCTCAAAATTATCCCGAAACATTGTACTAAGAAAATATCACGATTTGAATTTAGTGCTAGCTGCATAGCGTTGAAATTAATTTATTAACTTATGTAGCGCGCGCGCAGCGCTCTGTGATTCGTTATAGAATCGTCAAAGAATTAGCTGCTTCCGTGTTTTTGGTCCCAAAATAATCCTGAGGCATTGTACTTTAAGAAAATATCACGATTCGAATTTAGTGCTATAGCTGCATAGCGTTGAAATTAATTAATTTATCCTGCATGGCCCGGAGGGCGGCGCGCTTCGAATCGTGATATTTTCTTAAAGTACAATCTCTCAGGATTATTTCGGCACCATAATCACGCGAGCATTTAATTTTTTGACGATTCTGTAACGAATTACAGAGCGCTGTGCGCGCGCTCCATTGATTAATTAATTAATTTCAATGCTATGCAGCTAGCACTAAATTCAAATCGTGATATTCTTTTAAAATACAATGTCTGAGAATTATTTTAATACTATAATCATGCGAGCAACTAATTCGTAGACGATCAGGTGACGGAACTTAGTACTCAGCGCCAATGCGGCTGGTCTAAGTTAATTATCGTAATTGTTTTTTACTGTTAGCAATAAACTCAGATTTGGGAATATTTTGATAATATAGTTTTCGATCATTTTAGTAACGAATATATTCATGCAGCAAGTTTTTTAAGTGTTTATGTCGACCGCGACGGTACTGCGTGTTCAATATATAGTAGTATATTTAAATAAATGTTATAATCTGTCAATATTTTATCGTTATTTTAGAGCACTTAAGGGGGGAAGGTCAAGTAAATAACCGTTTTTTCTCGAATTTTTTTTAAACAGATGGAAATATTTATTAAATCGGAACAAAGTACATCATAATATTCATGATTTAAGGTATATTATAAAATTTTTGTTATGTCGAAAAATTTCAAAATGGCGGCGCTGCAGGTGCTTAAAGTCGGCTCCTTGGATTTGCGTCGTGCAACGCGCTCAGGTCGCTCTAATTAACTGAAATAAATAACCAAAGTTTTTTTTTTGTTAAAATGCGTTCATATGCTTTGCATGAACCTGAATTTAAAAAAAATTAAAAATTTAGGACCATGGCATTTTGAAAAAAACGGTACCTTTAACTTTTTCTTCAAAATGGTCCTAAATTTTTAATTTTTAATTTTTTTTTAAATTGAGGTTCATGCAAAGCATATGAACGCATTTTAACAAAAAAACTTTGGTTTTTTTATTTCAGTTAATTAGAGCGACCTGAGCGTTGCACGGCGCAAATCCGAGAAGAAAAGCCGCTGCGCCGCCATTTTAAAATTTTTTAATATAAAAAAAATTTTATAATATACCTTAAATCATGAATAGTATGATGTACTTTGTTCCGATTTAATAAATCTTTTCATCTGTTAAAAAAAAAATCGAGAAAAAGACGGCAGCGTTTACTTGACCCTCCCCCCTTAAGTAGCACTTAATTAGTATCTACTAAATTATAGTGTACTTGTTTTTTATGTAGGACCATTTTCTGATATAGGGGGGTCCAGTTTAATAGCAAGCTGGACCCCTCACTTTTTACACGATTTTCTCCTAAACGGTTCGAGCACCAAAATTCGGACTAGGCCACTTAATTAGCACCTCAATAGCACTAAATTTTTTACCTAGTGCGAACTTGATTTGCGCTGGTGAGGGTCCAGCTTAATAGAGGTCCATTTCTGCGCTCGCCGCAGTGACTAACTCTTAAATGCATTCTGCGCTCGCCGCAGTGACTACTGTCAAAATGCATTCTGCGCTTAGCGCTGTTTATAATGTGCCATGCAAATAAAATATACGCTCGCTCATCTATTTGAATTAGTGTCATCTTGTGCACTGTGTTCATATACAAGAATTCGTACAAATGGAGTAAATTGCTACCTATATGTGCACATGGGTGCATTTATATCTTACCGTTTAGAGTAGGTACAAAATATATATTCTCTAATGGGTAGATATATGATTGCAACCCGTCTGTAATACAGCAGCGTGTTTATAATCCAGTATGTAAATACTAAATTAATAGCAAATTGTTGCCAATTTGGCATTAAACTCACTCACTTACAAAGAACTTTGCCCATTTTTATAAAGGTTTTATGCCTCTCGCTTCTAGTAACGAGACTTAAAATGAAAGGTTATTGTTAGAGGATCAAAATATTTCTGTATAAACATAATCCTTTATTGTAAGTTAATATACCGTTTAGAGATACACTCTTTGAAAAATTAGAAAAATATACGAAATGGCTTTGTTTTATTCGATTTTTTGACGTCCTAGGCATCTCCCTGTGATTACGGATAATAAACTATTTTAATATATCAATTAAAGTACTTTATACAAATAAATTTGTTACTACTGATTCAGCTAATTGCAAGTTTTTGGATGTGAGTCAGGGATATTCAAAATAATTGATTGTATTCATTACCACCATCTATCACCACAGAGAAATGTCCTGGATGCCGAGAAATCGAATGAAAGAATGCTATATAGTATATTTTTCTAATGTTTTAGAGAGCCTATCTCTAAACAATGTCGACTTAGAGGATTATGTCTGTAGAATATTCTGATTCTCTAACAATAATTTTTTATTTTAGCAAAGTCTCGTTGTTAGACGCGAGGGTTCTAAAATAGACAGGGGTTCTTTGTGGCAAATCCAATTATCAATAAAGTGAAACGTGATATAAAATAATGTAAAATCTCATAAAGTGAGAGAATGTAAATGTAATGTTTTACTATAAAATAACAATAAATATTTTAAAATTAAAAAATTTTCCTATACTTATCTTCCCGATAAATCATGTAATGGTCATCACCTGCGATAAAAGCAACGTATTATACATTAAAATATGTTTAACGCATTACATTTGTTTTGCTTTTTTACTTAACTTTTGCATATATACTTACAATAATAGATTGGGCAGTAAAAATAATCAATAACTCAATAACATAAATGTTTTGTCGTTTATAGATCTTCAGAAGTTCGAATTCCATTTCAACGATGACAAAATCTTTTCTTGTTCATATTTTTTATTGTTTCTATCGTATATCGACTGATATCTTTCGGGAGATCGTATCTCAAAAACTTTCACTTTACACAGGATTCGTAAATTTTTGTTTTGTTGATAAGCAACAAACAAGATAGTTTGCTTTACTGTTCAAAAGTATAGTGATTTGGAATTAAAATACAGCTCTATTGTTTAATTTGATATTATTCGTGGGAAACAAACGCAAAAACGCAATTTTTATAGATACGACTTTGCACTTCAAAATTGTAATCAAATGAACAAGATAGACATATTTATTTTTAAATAACATTTATTATTGTCATTTAAAAATAAATATGTCGTATCTTGTTCATTTGATTATAATTTTAAAGTGCAAAGTCGTATCTATGGAGTATCAAATACGAGAAAATACGAGAAAATTTTGACAACTATAATTTATTTTTGGTAATCTATTTCAAGATAGGATGTAGACACTTAGCTTCGAGGTTGCCTGACTGAGCGTTTAAGCAGAAAAACCGGAAATTGTGTAAAATCAATCTCGAATTGTGTAAGATACGACCTCCCGAAAGATATCAGTCGATATGTGAAAAATATATTTCTTGATTAAATTAATAAATTAAAATTTAAGAAATTAATAATAAAATAAAAATTAATTTTACAAACTGAAATTAAAAATATTAGATATATTAATTAAAATTTAAATAAAAATGAAAATTATAATCAATAATTTTATAAACTACTAGTTGGTTACCCGGGCTTCGCCCGGGAGTCGTTTTTCTTCAAACGACTTTATATTTGTGTTTTAATATCCTTAATCAAAAAAAATTCCTTTATCAGTTCGGATACCGATTCCCAAAAAGATCGGTAACGAAAAACTATACACTCTATAGCACTCCTCGGAAAATTCTACCCCTATTTTATATACTTTTGGTAAAAATTCGGGCGAATAGTTTAAGAGTATAAAGAACAGACATACATATACAGACATTCTATTTTATATATATAGATAAATTAAAAATATTTTCGTAACATTCTTTGCAGTGTGTGTGGAGATGGGTATAGTATCGGTATTGTTAAATTGATTAGCAATTTAATTATGTGATTGTACGTTTCAGTTTCAGACTGCGTTTCAATATTAAAAGTACGGCGCGTGTAGTTGACGAAGCGAAAGAATATACTTTTAAAATTCACACAAAAAATTGTTACTATATATATAGGTAAACAAAGTTCAGGCTGGCCGTATTTGACAGTTTAACTTGATGAAAATATTAATTTTATTACCAGAGAAATTACATAAAAGTTTATTTGAAATTTTAATTGATATACAAACATAAAATTTTCCTACACGGTATAAATAATAAATATAATTAATTGAATAAGTTTATTAAAGAAGCATCTCATGAAGCGGACCAGGAGGAGGGGACGGAGGGAAGACACTAAAAGGGGGGGTAATAGTAGTGGTGTAAGGTCGCCCAAAGGTCAGGTTTCGAATAGAATTAAAATATGTAAAGGGTTGGGCACGTCCCTGTAAAACGCCATGTAAAAGGTATCAGATAATGACTGAATGTATAATTATAATTGTAAAGGTTTTTGGGAACGTTTTCCTGAAAAAAACGCCTTTCCAACCGCGGGAGGGGAGAGAAATAAAAATTGAATTGAATTGAAATTGAATATTAAAGAAGCACCGCAAATTAAAATATATATCCTTTATTTGTTCTTAAAAGAAATTTCTTATGTCATTTATGATTAAAAACATATAATTGATGCACGATTATTATTAACACCAAATTAACACAGAATCTATTGCGTCAAAAAGTTGCAACTATATACATACATATAGATACTATTCAGTATTTGTAAATTATTTTTTAATTATATAATCAAAATTAAAGATTTTTTTTAAATAACCGCAATATTATTTAGATGGCAAAGTTAATTGAAAATAGCGGATATTGAAAATAAAAATGATAGAATTTTTACATCCGTATCTTACACAATTCGAGATCAATTTTATCAATGATACTTTTGACATCCGGCCGCTATATGGCTCCCACATTTAGAATTTATCAACTAAATTTAACATCAGATTAATATTTAGCAACTTGAAAAACTCTTAAGTTTGAATAACAAAAAAAATTTCATAGTTTCTTAATTAATGGTCTATGTAAGTCGCAACTTTGATGCAATAGACTCTATGTTAATCATCAATATCTTTTTAACTACAATTGACATAACAAGTTTTTTTTAAGAGCTGAAAGTCCTAACAAAATTTTGATTACAATAATATAACTTCTCTCTAACTCGGCTTAGAGATCAATGCGCTCTGATTCTATAACTATTAACAACAATTCGTTATCATTATATTGTCGTTGCGCAACTTTTTTTATCATATATTATATCTGCACAACGATAATATAACGATGATAACGAAACTGTATATAGGTATAGTTAAAGAGTAAAGAAAATAGCGACGCGACTTATCGACTATTAGCGACTTCGTCCGAAAATGACCCGCTTTATCTTAAGAACGTAGTTACTGCATTGGCCGCTACACGGTATGGCGCTGAAACCAGTAAGAAATGCTGGTCTCGTCTCAACCCGGACTCCCGGACCTTTGGCCATGGTGGTGGAAGAACACAGGTGTGCTCATTCTCGTGACGAATTTCGTACGGTTCTGCGCAGATGCCAGATGCAGCCATTTTTAAGTGGCAGTTTCAAAGCATTAAAGGTTGTACCAAGTGACATTGTGACATATCATCATGAGTACGTGTTCGAGAATTAAATAAGAAATTAAAAAGTGACGCATATAAAAGAAAGAAAACAAAAAAAATGAGGAAAATTACTAACATTAAAAAATAAGTACGCATTACATGTATATGTTTTTATATTACTGTGTAATTATATCATATACGTATGTATGCAATATTAATAATATATTTTTCCTGATTTATTCTTCAACAATTGTCCTTCTTATATATAAATTAACACAAAAATAAATAAATAAAAGTCAAAAATAAATAAGTAAAGCTGCGGCGGTCCACTTGACGCTACAAATACTTTGGAGCGTTCTTCTTCTCCTTATTTCTTCATTGAAAGAAAAGAGAAGAGGAATGCTTCGAAGCATTTGTAGCGTCAAGTGGACCGCAGCCTATAAGAGCCTCCGCACAAGACTCTCGTATAATAGCGTAGCGTAACTTAACGTGGATCAACGCACAAGAAACGTATCGGTTAGAGCCTCCGCACAAAACTTTCGTATGGTAACGTAACTAGATCAATGCACAAGAAACGTATTGACGTATAACACCGTAACCGATACGTTTCTTGTGCGTTGACCCACGTTTCGTTACACTATACATTACCATACGAAAGTCTTGTGCGGAGGCTCACACTAATGACATAACGCCAAATTCAAACTGTACCGCGGCAAGATGGAGGTATCTGGCATCAATTTCTCATTGGCTGTTAGAAATATATGCGCATGAGCACACCTGTGTTCTTCCACCATGCCTTTGGCTATCTGTCTATTAATCTGTGCTGCAAGAGTCAGGAACAATTTACATTTCCTCCCTTTTTTGCGTCGGAAATTTAACTTCTTCAACAAAAGATTCTAAGAAAGGCGAACGATTTACCTACTGAAACGCGCGATAAATTTAGGCGTGAGGATGAATCTCATTCCTTCGACATTTTTTCTTACGTAAAAAAATAGTACCGTCGTCCACCGAGTATTTGTTTTTCAGTTTTTAATGCATCTAGAGTTCTTTGTTCATTTCTTGAATTATTAATGACCTCGTGTGCTCTCGTGTGGTTTCTTTTCCCGATTATTACTAACGTATCTCACATCATTTTCAACAACCTTTGTTATATTGTTGAATTTTCGTTCAGACCGTCCGCGAAACAGAACAGAATGTAAATTCTTTACCTGTCGGATAGCTTCCTCTTCGTAACGTTCTTCCGTGCTGTTCGAACACCCTAACTTTCTCTACTTTCCTCGACCTTACAACGAGTGTAACTAAATAAACTGGTAAAAATTCAAATTGCGGGCAAATCGGTCGCGGCTTACATACAAGTCATAGTGTTTACGTGACCGGGGTAGCAAATGCGAGGAACGATGCTGCATGTCATGTGACTTTCAAAAGCGCGGGCTCGGCCTAGTAATATATGTACCGGGTGGTAAAAAATTATATGTCATGGCTTTGACAGGTGATTCTCCAGATCAAAATCGGTAAAGATCTGAAAAAAGTTGCATCCGCAAAATTGATCTTGACCTTGAAATTTAAGGTCAAACTTTTTTATTAGCTTAAAAAATTCTGCTCATCAAGAGGAACAGAAGTCTTAAAGAGACCATAGGTCGCAAATGAACCTTTCAACCCAAAAGAAAATCATAAAGTTGAAAAAATTGGGATATGTGATTTTGTCGCGAATATTGATAAAAGAAGTTCATGCTTTTCTTTTCCCTCAGAAGCAGAGAAAACTTATTCCCACCTACCGACATGAGCAGTCTATGTTAATGTGTGAGTGTGTGTGTGTGTGTGTGTCACGCAGAGATCAGGACCCCGCGGTTCGTCACTTCCACGGTATTTAATGACTCCAAACCCTCTCTGTCGTGTGTGTGTGTGTGTGTGTGTGTATGTGTGTCACGCAGAGATCAGGATTCCGCGGTTCGTCACTTCCACGGTATTTAATGACTCCAAACCCTCTCTGTCGTGTGTGTGTGTGTGTGTGTCGCGAATCTAGTCACGTGCTGCATTTTGACGACGTCTTCTACGTCTGGGTACCCAGAGAATCGTTCCGTTCACACCGATGGCTCTCAGCATACGTGCTTGTTCTCCGGCTTCCACGTGACGCCCTCCATTTCGTAGTAGTAGTGGCCGGGCCGCCGTGCTTTAAGCGCGATAGGGCCAGCCGCAACATATATTAATATAATTGATGTGATAAATCAATATAAACCATAGACATATTAAATAGACTGCTCATGTCGGTAGCGGGACATAAGTTTTCTCTGTTCCTGAGGGAAAAAAATGCATGAATTGATTTGTCAGTTTGTCGATAGAGAAAGACAGAACTTCTTTTATCAATATTCGCGACAAAATCACATCCCAATTTTTTCGACTTTATGATTTTCTTTTGGGTTGAAGGGTTTATTTGCGACCTATGGTCTCTTTAAGACTTTTGTTCCTCTTGATGAGCAGAATTTTTTAAGCTAATAAAAAAGTTTAACCTTAAATTTCAAGGTCAAGATTAATTTTGCGGATGCAACTTTTTTCAGATCTTTACCGATCTCGATCTAGAGAATCACCTGTCAAAGCCATGACATATAATTTTTTACCACCCGGTATATCTCCGTGTACGTATTATTTTGTACAATATATTAATATTATACTTTGGCAAATTTATGTAATAAACTATGTACCTTTGTATATATGTCCTGCACAGTAATCATATATTTAAAGATGTACAAACACGAATATAATTATATGATTGCATAACTACGTTTCAAACGACGAAATTGCAGAAATTTAAATGCAACATTTATTTTATTATTTAAAGCATTTTATTTGAAATATAAAAATATATAATAAGATCTCTGAATTAATATTTTCCACTTTTTTTCCATGAAATTATCGTCGTTCAGTTCCTTCTAGTACTTTTGCGATTTCTGAGTCTATGTTTGTGGGTATATTTTCAACAAGTTCATATGCCCATGTCTCTTTGCAAACAGCTTAGAAGGTCTAATTGTCCTGATAGACGTGCTCTATCACATTCTCGTTCGATCATGACGATGATTGCTTGTCGACGTTCTTCGTTACCGGATCGATCTGCAGCTTCCTTTAAAGCAATGGATGCCAATTCCTTGATATTGATTGGCACGGTATCATTTTTGGTCAATACCGTCAGTATTTTCATTATGTCTGTTTCCATCAGTTTTGCAGCGACGTCTTTCGAGCTTCTCAACATATTTATCACAATTATAATACCCCTTTCTTGTATCTTACCCTCTGGATTAGTGAGTAAAAGGCGTAGGGATTCCAACCAGGAATTCGAGTCAAAAACTTTCTTGCACGCCTCTCTGTTGGCCGCCGTCAGCGCCATTAGAATTGCAGTTGCTGCGAACTTAGTATCTTGATTTTTGTCCTTGCACAGTAACATAAGATGCTTAACTCGAGATTTGTCCTCCTCGAAACATTGGATAGCGACTTCATGGTTTGATAACAAAATACCAATAAGTGCTAGGGACGCCACTTTCAAAAGGATGTCTTTCCCGTACACAAAGGCCTCGATCTTCTGAAACACTTCCTCCTTGAATATATTTCCTCTCATGGTGTCGCTGACTTTAGCAAGATTGCACAGAGCTGTTACAGTCTCGCAATTCTCGTCAGCGGAACACTCTGGGTTCAGGAGATTTACCATCGGCCGAACAACCTCCATGATTATCTGACCAGGAAATGCAACCTCAGGAGGTAACGCGTGTGCTAGATGGACCAGGGCTCGTGAAGCTTCCTTCTTTGTTTTGTATGTGGTATCCTGCGCTAACGACAATAATGCCTTTGTGCCGCCTTGTTGAACAATTATTTCTCTAATTTCGTCTGGAATGCATATCGCGTTGAGAACGGTGGCTGTCAATTCCTTAATATTTCGGCTGTCCGTTTTGGAGAGGTTCACTAGAGTGCTGGTCATACCGGCTTTCGCTAACATGCATAGTCTTCTTCTTATTCTGGCGTCGTTTTCGTCGTCGGCTACAACGTGTTTCTCGGCAAAATGATGTCTGACAACCGTTATCAATTCTAAAACCTCAGGTATGTGTTCTTGCTCTTCATAAGCGTTGCACAAATTTATCAACGTTACAAGCACGCCGTAAGAAATTGATTGATCACCAGTCTTGGTGAGCTCCATCATTGCTCGAATGGCTTGTTGGTCCTCGATCAACTCGTCTTTGACGTCGTCGTCGAAAGTGAGGTACGACAGGCCTTTTAAGGCCCATTTTATCATATCTTCTTCTTTCTTATAATTGATCAAGAATCGTCTGCAAACCTTGGCCAATTCCTTCGCCGCTCCATGCAGGAACAGTTTTATAGTCGGAGAGCAGAGTGCGTCTTCGAAATTGGTTAACTTGCATAAACCCACTAACGCTCGAATCCGAATTGAATCATGCTTAGAATAATATAGGTTCTGCAATATATTTCGACCTCGCCATATAAATATGTTGGCCTTGTTACAATTGGTTATAGCGGCAACGATACATTCGCAAACCATTTTCTGTTGCAATACGTCATCCGTTTTCGCCATAGCAAGGATCAACCCAATAACTTCTTTTTTACAGATAATTACGTCCGCAACGTCTAGCGGGCCGAATATTAAAGTTGTTATCGCAAGTACTATACGCACCTGTAAAACAATCACATAACAATTTATGAATTTCTACATTTTGTGAACCAATAATTAATTTAAAAAAATATCAATACAATTAGTTTTATTTAATTCTTATTAAAAATAGAGAAAATTTCTGGTTTGAGAAACTAAAAGAAATTATATAAGCTTTAAAAAATACTGGATAAAAAAGTCATATTCTTCAATTTTCGATTAAACTCTATTATAATCGTATTTTAATTTAAAACTTACAGCATATACAATATTGATAATTTAAAAAATCTTTTTCGACATTTTTACTTCAAAAAGTAGAGTTCAAGTTGTTCAAAAAGGATATAATTAAAGAGACAGCCCTTTATTTTTAAATAATTCAAATGATGAAAAAAATCTTGGAAGATAATACCTTGGATTCTGTGTCAGGGGAAAGCGATTTATCTTTAATAAATTCTTCAATGGCGTTGATAAATTTTTCCTTAGCAGCATCGTAGTACATGTTTTCATATATTTTTGTTAAACACATACTGGTTTTAGGTCGTGTGGAAGATGTGATGTCTATCGAGGAATTGCACTTGTATCCCTCCATTTCACCGGCCACCTCCATTAATTTTTGCAAACCGCGAAGTTCGACAAATCGTTCGGCCCAGTCTAATGCAGTTACGCAATGAATATTACGCATAATAAGTTCTATTATTGCGTCTCTAGCAAGGCCTGTTATCGTTCTACTCGTTACACTATTCAATAGACACGATAGAATCGTGTCAATTTCTTCCTTATGCGCCGCGCACAACGCATCGTCAGGTTTCGAATTGGGTTTGTTATTCATGCCGCTGTAAGTGTTCAATATATTCTGAAATCGAGATATGCAATAAATTCTTAATTACTGAAATACGTAAAATGTGTAAAGTAACTGCATGTATTTTACTCGATATTTGCCTGTAAACAATATTGAGACGCATTAACTCTCTGTATAGATGTGCTGTTCATTATTTCCAGACACCAAGGTAAACCGACGAATTTCATGACGGACTCGGTTCGATTAATATTGTTTTTGCATAATTCGCCTATAATGCGAATCGCAGTACAGATCACTTCTTCGTTCTTTTCCACTTTCACAAGTTGAACGAGTTTGGATACGCCTTCCTTTTTGAAGATCTCTTCGGCACCAGCTCTCTCACGTGCGAATACAAGCAGATTGTTCATAGCGGTTTCACGTTTGTCGTTATCTGCACTCACGTTAAATGCTAAATCTAGCATTTGTGATACCTAATACAAAGTAAAATTATATTTAAATATAATGATCTGTAATAAAAAAATATAAATAATTATATTTGTATGAATTAATTTTTATTCATACAGGATATTTATTAAACAATAATTATATAATAAAAGAAAGTAAAACTTAAAAACCATTTATCAAATTATATGTGATATTGAGTTAAATAGAAACTCTTACTGAGAAGTATCCGGTATGAAAAGTATGTTAAAATTTTTACATTATCTACATATAGTATCATTTCTTACGAGTTGATTTATTTCTATAGTAGTTTATATATTTATCTTGGCACTAATACTTGCATTTTCCTTACGACGTTTTTGTACAATTTCAAATAAGCGCGTCGCTACAGGCTGAATAACTTTGTTATGGGGGTCAGATGAAATAATCCTTTCCACGTCCCGATATGCCTCCTCGAATCTCTCTAACGCCTCTAGTGCTTGACATCTGCGATACAGTGCTTTGTTACAACATATCTTTAACGCACTGTCACAGTCTTCAACCACTTTCTCGTAATCGTGTAGCTTTAAATATACTGCAGCTCGATTTTTGTAGTAAATTCCTTTCTCAGCGTTGTCCTCTTTTATTAGTTTTAGTCCGTTTGTGTAGTGACTTATGGCATTTGACCAATTGCCTTTGCTAAATTCTTCATTACCCTTCTCTTTCCATTCCTGTGCAGTCATAACTGACTTTGCCATGATGGAATAACACTACAACACAAAATATATGATGCATTATATATTAATATGGAATAACTCTCTGTGATATTTTATATGTATTATCTTAAATGCGGAAAGTATAGAAGATGCAATTATTAGATACTGAATAATTATATGCAAATATAAAACAATAGGTCTGTTTTCTGTTGCTGAACTGGCTGCACTAGTTCAGCAACAAAAAACAAACCCAAAATATAATGGATCAAAAATACATACACTATTCAATAATAACTATTCAATTTCTAGTGTGAGATCTGCATGTAAATTGTAATCAATTGTTGCAATAATCTTTGTATTAGACAGCTGACTTTTGTTGAACATTGGAAAACAACAGAAAAAGTCAATCGTTTAAGTAATTATTTTAAGTAATTATTCGTTCTCAGAATCTCCAATAGACGCTTGTGCATATTATAATAGACGGTGTGGAATTATCCAGACGACTCTTATGACGCTACATGCAAGTATTTTATTTAGTCTTAACGCAAGAGATGCAATTATGTACGCTTTACTTCAAGAGTCAAGGGCAATTTATACTCCTTTTCACGTGTCAGGAATTTAAATTCTTGACGAAAGCATGTCCGAGAAAGATTGTGAAATCTGTGTAATTAACCTTCCGGAGACAGATTACTGATTAATTTTTTTATTATTTAGGCTACGGTCAACGTGACGCTACAAATGCTTCGAAGCATTCCTCTTCTCTTTTCTTTCAATGAAGAAAGAAGAAGAACGCTCCAAAGCATTTGTAGCGTCACGTTGACCGTAGCCTTAGACTATTTAGAACCCAAGACTCCTTGAGCCATACATATATTCAGTACCTATAAACAAAACACAGTCAAGACATATGGGTCACCGGTGACTGGCAGTGGCTCGGCGTTCGCCTCCGGAGGGTTAATCTGTAAAACGTGAGACATTTATTTGCGTAAGGATAAATCTCATTGCATCGATATTTTTTCTTATATAAAAGTATTTAAGGTACCGTCAACCGAGTATTTGTTTTTCGGTTTTTAATGCATTTAGAGATATTTGTTCATTTCTTGAGTATTATGATCTCGTGGTATGTGTGCTTTCGTGTGATTTTTCTTTTCCCAATTGTAACTACGCATCACATTTTATTTTTAAATAGCTTTTTGTTATATTGTTGATGAATCTTGATTCAGATCGTTGCGTCGGTGAAACAAATGTAGATCCTTTACCTGTCGGATAGCTTCCTCTTCGTAACGTTTTTTCGATACTGCTGGAGCACTCGAACTTTTTCTACTTTCTCCACCACGTGTTTACTTTTTTACCGGTCAACTTTTCAACGGGTGACTAGAATCCGCTAAACCGGCAAGCAATTGACGCCAAGTTGAGGACGTGGCTCGCGGCTACCTTGCGCTGGTTGTAACCACGTGACCGGCGTAGTTAATTACGCTAATGAGTAAAGGTTAGTCTACAATGAGATGTATCGTTAGATCATAGTCGTAAGTCATAAGTCATAACAGCGCATGCAGTTGAGTCAGTCAACCAATGAGAACGAGCTGTTTTAGAAACTGTCAGAGCCAATGAGAGCGGAACGCGCGTCTTATAAGTTAGCGGAACAAAATGAGCAGAATCGATTCTAATTAATATTTTTATTTGTTGCTCATTTGTTGCTTAAAAGTTGTCAAAGAAAAAAATTTGTTGCTCTGCAAGTTTTTTTAAAAAACGATGTTCTGCTAAAAGAAGATTTAAGTTAGCGTGACAATATGTACATATAATAACGAAATTGCACATAACAATAACGTAAGAATTTGTTGCTAATTTGTTGCTCGTAAAATAAATAAATAACAGCGGAAAACCTTAGCGTGCTGACAGTTATAAGAGTAAAGTATTAGAAAAAAATGTGTTGCTCGTTTAAATTTGGTGCTGGCGTATTGTCTGAATTTGTTGCTGTCGAAATATCCGAGTTCCGAATTTGTTGCTTGCAAAATAAGTATAAACAATAACGGAAAATCTCAGCGTGCAGCTAGTTACAAGAGTGAAGTATCAGAAAAAAATTTGTTGCTCCGGTCTTTTTGGTATTAAAAATATTTTATGGACCGTGCCCTATCAGAATATGCAACATATGATTTTGTTGCTCGCCTCTAACTGTAAATAAGCAAATTATTTATCTCCGCGTCGACCGTTATCTACGACTTCGATGTCTATAAAAACTAAGTAAAAGAATTTGTTGCTCGGGTCTTTTTGGTATATTAAAATATTCTGTGGACCGTGCCCTATCAGAATATGCAACATATGATTTTGTTGCTTGCCCCTAATTGTAAATAAACAAATTATTTATCTCCGCGTCGATCGTTATATCTATATACGACTTCGATGACTAAAAACTAAGTAAAGCAATTTATTTGCAGTTAGAGGCGAGCAACAAAATTATATGCTGCATATTCTGATAGAGCACGGTCCATAAATTATTTTAATACCAAAAAGAACCGAACAACAAAATCCTTTACTTAGTTTTTAGTCATTGAAGTCGTAGATAACGGTCGACGCGGAGATAAATAATTTGTTTATTTACAATTAGGGGCAAGCAACAAAATCATATGTTGCATATTCTGATAGGGCACGGTCCACAGAATATTTTAATATACCAAAAAAAGACCCGAGCAACAAACATTTCTGATACTTCACTCTTGTAACTAGCTGCACGCTGAGGTTTTCCGCTATTGTTTATACTTAGTTTGCAAGTAACAAATTCGGAACTCGGATATTTCGAGAGCAACAAATTCAGACAATACGCCAGTACCAAATTTAAACGAGCAACAAATTTTTTTCTGATACTTTACTCTTATAACTGTCCGCACGCTGAGGTTTTCCGCTGTTATTTACACTTATTTTGCGAGCAACAAATTAGCAACAAATTCTTACGTTATTGTTATGTGCAATTTCGTTATTATATGTATATTGTCACGCTAACTTAATCTCCTTTTAGCGGAACATCGTATTTTAAGAAAACTTTTACAGAGCAACAAATTTTTTTCTTTGGCAACTTTTTAGCAACAAATGAGCAACAAATAAAAATATTAATTAGAATCGATTCTGCTCACTTTGTTCAGCTAACTTATAAGACGTGAAAGCGGAGTTAAGCGGCCACGTTAACGACGTAATAGTAGCACGCGGAATAGTTCGGAATAACAGTTCTTTGAGTTTACACGTGACATCGGCGTACGGCAAAAAATCAGTGTCGAGATCAAGATCGCCAAGGTATTCGCCACCGCTTAGATCTAGTTTGAAATAACTTAGATTATCCCCGAGAAGAGTGTCACCACGCCGATTTTACGTTCCAGATCCAGATCTCCCTTGTCTTATTCTCCTGGAAGAGGATCACCTCGCTTGCGTTCGCCGAAAGCATCACCACTCAAAACACCATCTCGATTGAGATCGCCGCGACTTTCTTAAATTTGACGAAATGGATCCAGATCGATCTCGATGACCTCGATCTTATCAAAATTGTTGAGAGACAACCATGCCTGTACAATAAGAGTTCTAAGACGTACAAAGCCATGGACAAACGTGCAATATGGACTCAAATTGGAGGCTTGTTGACCCATCCAAAAACAGATATTTTTATAGGAAATCATTGATGTTATTCAAAATAATGCTTGAGTGCTACTATTACAGTGCTATGGCTGCGGCCCACTTGACGCTACAAATGCTTCGAAGCATTCCCCTTCCCTGGTAGCAAAATAACGTCTCGAGACGTCATTAAGACGTTATTAAGACGTCATTTGACGTTATTTTGCTACCAGGGTTCTTTCTTTTAATGAAGAAAGAAGAAGAAGAACGCTTCAAAGCATTTGTATAGCGTCAAGTGAACCGCAGTTTCTTTGCGTCTCCTTGATTGTGGACCGTTTGGATAGCCCTGGTAAAAATTCCGGACAGAAACGGTCAGAACGCGCACCTATCTGTTTCTGTCAGCAAAATTGTGTGTTTCTATCCACGCAATTACGGGCAAATACGGTTAGGAACAGGTTACGCAATCTATCGGCTTCTGGCCGTAAAAGCGGATAGGTATGGCATGCATGGCTAACTGCATCTAACTGATTCCTAACGGAACGGAACTTATCCGAATCTATGCGCAAACGTAATTACGAATCCTATCCGTTTCTATACGCAAGCAGTTTTGAATGTCTATCCGCATCTGATTGCGGAACCTGACAGAATATCTATCTGCATTTATACGGAACGGAACTTATCCGAATCTATCCGCAAACGTAATTACGAATCCTATCCGTTTCTATACGCAATCAGTTTTGAATGTCTATCCGCATCTGATTGCAAAACCAGGCAGGATATCTATCTGCATTTGCATGCAATTATGATTTGCCCGCTCTATCCGTTTCTAACTGCAAATGCGTTTTATTCATTTCTTATTACTGCAAATACATGTACATTGTGGAAGGTTTGTAGTTATCAGGTAGATTCTACCTTTAAACGCCAGGAGAAGGGATTCCTCCAGTTACGACACTGTAATTTTTCTGGTTGTCGCCTGACAGAACGCCTGCTTATATATTATGGCTGGTTGTATTTTAAATGTGAGAAACGCTTTTCATCATGCGCCGCCTAGCGGCGTCGTCGCGAATCGTCGTCCATCTGCATCTGTACGCAATGTCGACCTATAGGAATTTGTCTGCAACTACGGATACGAGTCCTGTATGTTTCTGTCCGCATTCTGTACGCATCAGATGCTGACGGTATCTATCCGTAATTACAGATACCGCATCCATCTGCATCTGTACGCAATGTCGACCTATAGGAATTTGTCTGCAACTACGGATACGAGTCCTGTATGTTTCTGTCCGCATTCTGTACGCATCAGATGCTGACGGTATCTATCCGTAATTACGGATACCGCATCCATCTGCATCTGTACGCAATGTCGACCTATAGGAATTTGTCTGCAACTACGGATACGAATCCTGTATGTTTCTGTCCGCATTCTGTACGCATCAGATGCTTACTGTATCTATCCGTAATTGCGGATAACGCATCCATCTGCATCTGTATGCAATGCCAACCTATAGGAATCTGTCTGTAACTATATGGATACGATTCCTGTTTGTTTCAGATAGGAGTTGAATCTATTTCTTCAACGTTGCTGTTATATAGTTGCTGGTAATATCTAACAAAATCCTGTTCGCTCTAACAGCAACGTTGAAGAAAAAATTCAACTCCTATCTGAAACAGGCAGGAATCGTATCCATAGTTGCAGACAAATTTCTATAGGTCGACATTGCGTACAGATGCAGATGGATACGGTATCCGCAATTACAAATAGATACCGTCAGCATCTGATGCGTACAGAATGCAGATAAAAACAGACAGGATTCGTAGTTGCAGACAGACGCAGTTAAGATTTCCCTCAGACAGTATGCGGACAAAATCAGTTAGAATTGTAACACAATTGCAGGTAAACGCAGTTAAGATTTTCCTCGGATAGGATGCGGGCAGAAACAGTTAGAATTGTAACACGTAATTGCAGGTAGACGCAGTTAAGATTTGCCTCTGATAGGATGCGGACAGAAACAGTTAGAGTTGTAACACGAAATTGCAGACAGACGCAGTTAAGATTTCCCTCGGACAGTATGCGGACAGAATCAGTTAGAATTGTAACACGTAATTGCAGGTAGAAGCAGTTAAGATTTTCCTCGGATAGGATGCGGGCAGAAACAGTTAGAATTGTAACACGTAATTGCAGGTAGACGCAGTTAAGATTTGCCTCTGATAGGATGCGGACAGAAACAGTTAGAGTTGTAACACGAAATTGCAGACAGACGCAGTTAAGATTTCCCTCGGACAGTATGCGGACAGAAACAGTTAGAATTGTAACACGTAATTGCAGGTAGACGCAGTTAAGATTTGCCTCTGATAAGATGCGGACAGAAACAGTTAAAGTTGTAACACGAAATTGCAGACAGACGCAGTTAAGATTTCCCTCGGACAGTATGCGGACAAAATCAGTTAGAATTGTAACACGTAATTGCAGGTAGAAGCAGTTAAGATTTTCCTCGGATAGGATGCGGGCAGAAACAGTTAGAATTGTAACACGTAATTGCAGGTAGACGCAGTTAAGATTTGCCTCTGATAGGATGCGGACAGAAACAGTTAGAGTTGTAACACGTAATTGCAGACACTTACAGTTGAAAATGTTGCCTCGGATAGGATGCGGAAAGAAGCGGATAAGATCTCATCACATTTTTCTATGTTACAACAGTTGTACGGTTAGAAACAGATGGGATTGGTATCCGCAAATATTTACTGCAGACAGAACAGACAGCTTACAGTTAGATACAGATAGAATTTCTATCCGTTTCTGTCCGTATCTGTCCGGAATTTTTACCAGGGAGGGTTGATAATGTGAAACCTTCCTCTAAACTCTTTCCATATTCTAGGAAAACAAGCCATATGAAACGCTGGAAATCCTTAAGGACCCAGTGGAGCCGTAAGCAAAAAAGAAAACGTGAATATATACCATCAGGATCAGGTGCCAGCGCAGATACTCAAACTCAAGAATTTCGATTTTATGGAGAAATGAGTTTCTTAATACCGCATTATGTGCCAAGACCGTGAGTATATTTATTGCACCTCTGAATGCATAGCCTATTTCATTGTACAGTCGCGCTCAATGCTGTACAATGAAATAGGCTATGCATTCAGAGGTGCAATAAATATACTCACGGTCTTGGCACATAATGCGGTATTAAGAAACTCATTTCTCCATAAAATCAAAATTCTTGAGTATCTGCGCTGGCACTTGATCCTGATGGTATATATTCACGTTTTCTTTTTTTGCTCACGGCTCCACTGGGTCCTTAAGAATTTCCAGCGTTTCATATGGCTTGTTCTCCTAGAATATGGAAAGAGTTTAGAGGAAGGTCTCACATTATCAACCCTATCCAAACGATCCACAATCAAGGAGACGCAAAGAAACTGCGGTCCACTTAACGCTATACAAATGCTTTGAAGCGTTCTTCTTCTCCTTCTTTCTTCATTAAAAAAAATCGAGAAGAAGAATGCTTCGAAGCATTTGTAGCGTCAAGTGGGCCGCAACCATAGCACTCTAATAGTAGCACTCAAGCATTATTTTGAATAACATCAATGATTTTCTATAAAAATACCTGTTTTTGGATGGGTCAACAAGCCACCAATTTAAGTCCATATTGCACGTTTGTCCATGGCTTTGTACGTCTTAGAACTCTTATTGTACAGGCATGGTTGTCTCTCAACAATTTTGATAAGCTCGAGGTCATCGAGATCTGAATCCATTTCGTCAAATTTAAGAAAGTCGCGGCGATCTCAATCGAAATGGTGGTCTACGTGGTGATGCTTTCGGCGAACGCAAGCGAAGTGATCCTTTTCGAGGAGAAGACAAGGGAGATCTGGATCTGGAACGTAAAATCGGCGTAGTGACACTCTTCTCGGGGATAATCTAAGTTATTTCGAACTAGATCTAAAAGCGGTGGCGAATACCTTGACGATCTTGATCTCGACACTGATTTTTTGCCGTACACCGATGTCACTGTACCTATACTCAAAGAAATTTTATTTAGTCCATTCGCCAGGTCGATTGAGCATTTTTATCGAGGTTGATGGCTTAAGTTAATGTTTTTTTTTATGTTTTTTGGGTCGTAGAACAAGAATCTGTAAATAATTTTTTTCGTAAGTTAATGCAATAAAAAGTTATTAATAATTTATTTGTTTAAATTGCCCTAGCGATCAAACTATACATCCTATAAAAAAATGAACTGAAGAAAATTTGTTCCTCTTTTCACGACAAACATAATGGCGTTTAAATTTTTCCAAAATCTTGATTATTGACGGAAATATGTCAATTTTTAGGTAATTACTGCCTACGCGTCACGTACCCTAGGCGTGCGCGCTCGCGCTCAAGTCAAATAAAAGGAGCAAAAAAAATAAATTAAATTAAAATTGAAGGAGCAAAACTCGTGTGGTACAATTGAGCGCGAGCGCGCATGCCTAGGGTACTCCGCGACGCGTAGGCAGTAATTACCTAAAAATTGCCCATACAGCACAGGTTGTTGCAGAAAATTTCCAGAAAAGTTTCAAAGTTGCAGAAAGCTTCCAGAAAGGTTCCAAATCATTTGAATCCTTTCCGAAAGCTTTCTGCAACAATCTGTGCTGTATGGGTGACATATTTCCGTTAATAATCAAGATTTTGAAAAAATTCAAACGCCATTTTGTTCGTCGTAAAAGAAGGAACAAATTTTCTCTAGTTCATTTTTTTATAGGATGTATAGTTTGATCGCTAGAGCAATTTAAACAAATAAATTGTTAATAACTTTTTATTGCATCGACTTACAAAAAAACTATTTACAGATTCTTATTCTACGACTCAAAAAACATAAAAAAACATTAACTTAAGCCATCAACCTCAATAAAAATGCTCAATCGACCTGGCGAATGGACTAATTATTCCGAACTATTCCGCGCGCTACTATTACGTCGTTAACATGGCCGCCTAACTTTGCTCTCATTGGTTGGTCGTAAGTCGTAAGTCGGTGTCATAAATATTGGCCAAATGCCAATATTTATGATATCGTCTTTACGAGGGTTACGACTGAGTTATAACAGGGATAAGACGCGGGTATGACTATACCATGGACTATACAAATGTCAGAGTAGGAGCCTGCCTCACAGATTCCGAAACAGCCCGTTCTCTCATTGGTTGCTTGAATGCGCTGTTATGACTTATGACTTACGACTATGATCTAACGATACATCTCATTGTAGACTAACCTTAAATGAGGCACAAATAACAGAGAGAAACCTGCGACTCCTGCGAGCGGCCGCCGCGCCGGCCGGTGTGGTTTTGTTTTGATACCGTTTTACCGACCTGCTTCGCACGCCACTCGCACCCATTTTCAACGTTCAACGTTGGAACCACAGAACACAGAACATATATAATGAGAAAAGCAAGCTCCGTGTTAAAACCTCAACAAAGTTAGCCCCCCCAAGTGGATTATTGATACTTTTTTTTTTACCAATCGATTGGTGGTTGATTGGTAGTATTTGGTACCGTATTAAAAACTTTTGGTGGTTTCGCGTTTCTTTAGGAAATCGAAAAAACAAATTTTTGATCTTTTTTTAGCCCCCCCACTTTGACTGTGGTAATTTTTTTTTTTTTTAATCGATTGGCGATTGATTGGCAGTGTTTGGTACCGTATTAAAAACTTTTGGTGGTTTTGCGTTTCTTTAGGAAATCGAAAAAACAAATTTTTGATCTTTTTTTAGTCCCCCCACTTTGACTGTGGTAAGTTTTTTTTTTTAATTGATTGGCGATTGATTGGCAGTGTTTGGTACCGCATTGAAATCTTTTGGTAGTTTCGCGTTTTAAAAAGAAAGAATTAATTGTCAACAAATTTTTAACCTTCTTTAGCGCCTCCACTTTTACTGTTGGGGATTTTAAATTCTTTTTTACCAATCGTTTAGTGGTTCATTGGTAATGTTAAAAGCTGTAAGTTATTGAAAATTTTATTTTAAAGCCTTGTGTCCACGATGCTAGAACTGTGTCCGAGTTTCGGTTTAAAGCCCGGTGTCCACAATGCTAGAAATCGATCCGAGTTTCGGTTATAAGCCAATGAAACTGCTGCTTTTCTGTAAGAGCTGCAAGTTGATTGGCTTATAACCGAAACTCGGACCGATTTCTAGTATCGTGTACACAACCCTTAAGTCAATAAAACTGCTACTTTTCTGTAAGAACTGCAAGTTGATTGGCTTAAACCAAAACTCGGACGCAGTTCTAGCATCGTGGACACAAGGCTTAAGCCCGGTGTCCACGATGCAAGAACTGTGTCCAAGTTTCGATTTAAGCCAAACAACTTGCAGTTTTTACAGAAAAGTAGCAGTTTCATTGGCTTAAACCGAAACTTGGACACAGTTCTTGCATCGTCGACACCGGGCTTTAGAGGCACATTCACAATGAGAGGAATAAAGAATAAGGGTGCCTCCCCATGCAGGACGGAATCTCGGAAAACGGAATCTCGGAATCATTCTGATTGGTTAGTCAATTGGCTATTTAATAGCCTCATGGGACTAACCAATCAGAATGATTCCGAGATTCCGTTTTCCGAGATTCCGTCCTGCATGGGGAGGCACCCTAAGATAAATGAATAAGGAATAAGGGAATGTCGTATTTCAGTACACATATGTACATTAAAGTGAGATGCAACATGCCTTATGCCCAGTGTCCACGATGCAAGAACTGTGTCCAAGTTTCGGTTTAAGCCAATGAAACTGCTACTTTTCTGTAAGAGCTGCAAGTTGATTGGCTTAAACCGAAACTTGGACACAGTTCTTGCATCGTGGACACCGGGCTTTATTCCTTTATCTTATTCCTTATTCCTCTCATTGTGAATGTGCTTTTAAGCCTTGTGTCCACGATGCTAGAACTGTGTCCGAGTTTTGGTTTAAAGCCTTGTGTATACATACACGATACTAGAAATCGGTCCGAGTTTCGGTTTAAGCCAATCAACTTGCAGCTCTTACAGAAAAGCAGCAGTTTCATTGGCTTAAACCGAAACTCGGACCGATTTCTAGTATCGTGTACACAAGGCTTAAAGCCCGGTGTCCACGATGCTAGAACTGTGTCCAAGTTTCAATTTAAGCCAATCATCTTGCAGCTCTTACAGAAAAGTAGCAGTTTCATTGGCTTAAACTGAAACTTGGACACAGTTCTTGCATCGTGGACACCGGGCTTAAGCCAATCAACTTGCAGCTTTTACAGTAAAGTAGCAGTTTCATTGACTTAAACCGAAACTCGGACACAGTTCTAGCATCGTGGACACAAGGCTTTAAAATAAAATTTTCAATAACTTACAGCTTTTAACATTACCAATGAACCACTAAACGATTGGTAAAAAAGAATTTAAAATCCCCAACAGTAAAAGTGGAGGCGCTAAAGAAGGTTAAAAATTTGTTGACAATTAATTCTTTCTTTTTAAAACGCGAAACTACCAAAAGATTTCAATGCGGTACCAAACACTGCCAATCAATCGCCAATCGATTAAAAAAAAAAAACTTACCACAGTCAAAGTGGGGGGGCTAAAAAAAGATCAAAAATTTGTTTTTTCGATTTCCTAAAGAAACGCGAAACCACCAAAAGTTTTTAATACGGTACCAAACACTGCCAATCAATCGCCAATCGATTAAAAAAAAAAAAAATTACCACAGTCAAAGTGGGGGGGCTAAAAGAAGATCAAAAATTTGTTTTTCATTTCTTAAAAAAACGAGAAACTACCAAACGTTTTGAATACGGTACCAAATACTACCAATCAACCACCAATCGATTGGTAAAAAAAAAAGTATCAATAATCCACTTGGGGGGGCTAACTTTGTTGAGGTCGTTAAACGAAGGAAACACAAAATTGATCGTAGCGCTCGCAGTGGCTTGGCTTGGTACTAGATAGGCTTGGTACGAGCGTTACTATACGCCACGCGGCGTTGCCGCGTCTATGGATTCTTTAGCAACGCGGCCTGAACCTGAAAATGCTTTCTGGCCGTCCGTAGCAGAAGGCAGTAACGTATCAAGCCTGATAAGCACCCGCTTTTTATAAATTACATATATTTTTATGCACACATGTGCGTATATATATATAATATGTATCTAATTATTATGTGTATGTTTATAATTGTCTGATGACAAATAATAACAGTAGCATAATTGAGAATGTGAATTAGTATACATAGTATGTATTGACGCGAGCACTTATTAGACTTGGCAATTTACTGCATCTCTTGCACCTCTAATAATTTTTTTCTTGTAATGTAAATGAATGATGTAATATCTTTCAAAGGATCTATCCATTCTTGATGGGGTAAAATAATAACTTTTATAACAAATGCAATAAATATTAAATTTATAGTATTGATTTATATAACTAATTTTATTCTGTCTTTATATAGAAAAATATACCTCAGTCTTAGCATCAGAGTAGAGGGTAACGGCAGCTGATGAACAGTATATAGATAACAAACTGAATAAAATACATTATAATATTATACATTATAATACGCATTATATGTATGCCTTATTATATTGCAGAAAAAAAGAAAAAGAGAAAGAAGAAATAAAAAGAAAGAAACATAAGAGAAAGGATTATGGGAATAATACATGCGAACAATACAATATTGATTTATAAACTTTTTATTCAATTTATATTGCTTATCTATACTTAAAAAAAATTTACTCAAACACGTACTGTGTTAGCGTTACAATTTATCTAAAGCTAAACGATTCCGATTTCCTCGCTTTCTGCAAAAGTTACAGTTTACATAAATAAAATATTGTGAAACACACACAATGTTAACCATATAAATGGCGCTCTTTTAAAGTTTTCCGTCGGCGAACAGTCATAACGTTACAAGTCAATCTATTTTTCGGGAATGTATTTTGAATCGCAGAAAAATATCCGTATTCTATCTCCGCGATGTCCAAGGTGTGTATGTGTCTATAGGTATAAGATACAATGTGTGTCTGTGTGTCCGTTACTACGTTTACGCGAGCGTTACTTCTGTAGTAACTTACGATATATCACTCGTTTACGCGAAGGAATTGTCATAAGTTACTACAGAAGTAACGCTCGCGTAAACGTAGTAATAGTGCACTGATGTATAACATACATCTTTATTTATTTTTACACTATTGATTGCCCGTCAAGCATAACAAAATATAATAACAAGGCACAAACGAAACATACGGATAAATGTATTTTTTTTTATATTCCATACACGTTAGATGTTAGTATAAAATATTGAAATTATGCATGATGAGTTTTCTTTATTTGTTATATTAATTTTTTTAAATTTACATAACAAATACAGAAAACTTATCATGCATAATACTTTAATACCCTTCAATATTTTAAATGTATAATATACTAACAATACAAATAAATCATCCAACATGTGGAGTATAAGAAAATACATTTATCCGTATGTCTCGTGCCCCTTGTTCTTATATTTTGTAATGCTTGATGGGCGATTGATAGTGTACAATTGAAGAAAGATGTTATATATCTGTGCACTGAGGCACTGACATGTCATTTATATACATTTCAATATATATTTGCATAAAAAAATACGAGTGGAACGATAGATGTACTTATAAGAAAAATGTATTTAATATCTTTTTTATTTATAAATTTTTGAAAAACTTATTACGTTCTGAATAACAGAAGTATATATATTATATATATTATATACATATTTTATATATATTATATATACTTATATAAATATTGTATGGGAATGCAGTACGAAGAAGCAACCGCGACGCGTGAGTTACAGCGAAAAGCAGGGAATGATATTGTCTCCCGTAGAGTCCTAGATAATAGAGAAGCGACATTGAAATCGATAGGTGCGATATATCGATAAACCCGCCATTTTGTTTCTCCATATGGAGAAGACCACGGTCAAAGGAGGTTAGCGTAAAATGACGCGTAAAGTATAGTTTGGAGTAGTTTGGACGCTCATCCATGTATTGGAATTGGCAAAGAGTAAAACGACAAGGAGACAACCTATAAAGATAAAAAAAAATGTAAGAAAGATAAGATGTAAATATTTTTTAAGAATATTCATTATTTTAAATATTTTATTTTTTTTATAGAAAATAATAATTATTTTGTAGTTACAATGGCAAGAAAATGTGTTGCTTTATCATGCTCAACAACATCAGAGGAAAATATATTTCAATTATTTAAGTTACCGAAGGATCAGCTACTGAGAAAAATATGGAGTAATAAAATTGTACAAGGCACTAAGAGCAATGAAAATTATTATACAATGGAAGAAAAGTATCTTTGTGAGGTATGAATTTTTTTGACAGAGTATTAAATTTTAGTTCACGTTAATCAGCATGGCAGGCTTTGTATTTTAATTTGACTATTATAAGAAACTAAACTTGTCATAATTAATGTAAATGTCCTGTAATGGCATTGAATATGTATGTTCATTAAATGGCTTCGATGGATCGTTAAAAACTGAAGGAATTGCTCTGATTTTCAGTTTCCTCTTACCATCTTCTCTAACATGCTCCCAAGAAAACCTGTCAAAATGCTCCTGAAAAAATATGCATGCTATCAGTAAATGACTTCGCTATGTATATGTATATATTTGCTACACTGCAGCTTACAGAGCACACAAACAATGGATCCTTAGGCTCCCAAGTAGATCCATTAATATTCCTAATATTGTTAATCCATCTAGCTTTCTGTCCTTCATTTCTAGGAAAACGATGAAACATAAGAGTTTTGTTGTTTTTGTCTCCTACCTTCCGTCCCTTACTTTTGTAAATATTTGTACACGTATGTATACAGCACTTTATCCTGAAGAGGAAAAAAGAATGTTTCTTATAAAAAAACAATAAAAGTTTAATATTCTTTTCAATAGGTAGAATAATTTATATTTAATAAAGATTCATATACGTGAGAGTACTTACGTCATAATTAATAGGAGAATACGCAGGAAAACGACCGGATAGAGCACGTTCCGCTCGAGAAAGCATAAGCCCACGTAGGCCTTCTCAAACCATATGATCCTCACCGGCTCTCGTACCTCGAATTGCGCGTGCTCATGACTACGTAGTACCGGTCTCGAAATGCACAGCCAAGGCAGCTGCTTGTGCAGCTGCGGCACGATATAGTACAGGAGAAAGCCCAGGCAACTCACGATACTCCACAGTACCGGATTAAGCTCCGGTTGCAGGGCGGTGAACACCGTCGTACGATGAATTCCGAAAGACAGGGTGCCGATCACCGCGCACACGATTAGATCGTTCTTCAGTTTGGCGTTCACTGTCGAGCGTAACTTCTCCGGCAAAGGATCCACCAGCTCAGTATCTGACATTTGCTCGCCCACCTTGATCTTGACGTCTTTCTTCCTGCCGGACGTCTTGCAGTTGGTCTTCTTGTAACTCGCGGCCACGTTATCAGGCTGCGACGACGATGTGTTTTCTATGATTTTGGCTTCCTTCTCCTCCGTGTACCAATGTCTCGCGCTGTCTCACCGGTCTCACGTGCAGCAGGAACGTACATTAACCTTACTTATTTAACCATAAGCGAGAAACAAAATGGCGCTGGACCACGTGATTTAGTTAGCCAATCAGACCATTCTGTTCAATGTCGCTTCTCTATTATCTAGGACTCTAGTCTCCCGCTGTCCGCTGGGTGACGTAAAAGTATTTACACACACAGAGACGATCGATATATCCATGTGACGGAACGCACACAGACCCGCTCGGTCTATCCGTGTGCGATACGCGCTCAGCCCAAGGCGGCTTACAAGAAGACCCTACAACGGCTACAACGTGATACGAATCGGTTTTGACGAAACTTGATAGAGCGATTGGGCTTCATGTTAGGTGATACGGGGCAAACGGAAAAGACGCACTGCTCAAGCGTTTTTGAGTTTAGAGGTATTTTCAAAATTCGAGCATGTTATAAGCCATTTCAATAGACTAAATTTTCAAAGAGCGCGTGGCTCAGCGGCAGTAGTCTAAGAGACGGCATAAGAAGTTACTTCCCTCATTTGTTATTTATGAATGATAAAAAATATATGCTAGATAACATATAGATTGATACATCGCAAATAGGTTGCCTAGCTAAATCGCGTACGGATAATGTTAAATGATTAAATTTTTAATTAAATTTATTCGATCAACTTCCTCGATTGGTTATTTATAAAAATTGTGCATTAGTTGAGAGAATATACCCGAAGAAATTAGAAAAATAAAGGTTGCCTACTTTCCCCTCGGCGCAGCTGTGGAGTTGCCAGGTATAAACAGGTGAGTAAGCGTTATTAATATACCCTCATCAGTTATTTAATTAAATTATATATCAAATGAAAGCTTATTTAATTTACAATCCAACCGTATTAGGTTGCTTTATCAAAAAGTTGATTGCATTATGGTTGCCTATAGATTTTAGATGTAAAGTTTTCAGCGCGAGCGTTGAGAGTGACAGAGAAGCGTTGCGCGCGCAACTCTATAGCTGCGTTCGGAAACGTCACCCGAGTGCACACGAGTATACTCCCTTCTCTTTTTATCTCAGTGAGTTAGTACCCGTGTACAGCGAGTACCCGTGTAGTTGAAAATGAAGAAGTGTTTTTTATGTGGTTTAGAGAATTCTATTATTGATTTTAATAATGAATCCTTTAAGAATTGTTACTTAAAGTTACTGTTTCGGAGTAAAAAAAATTTTGCACAGTGTATCAATTTTAAGACATTCTTTTCTAATAAAAAGAAAATGAAATTCAAATGTGAATCATTATGTGGTATTCTATCTGACTTTTACTAGTATTTCATCCACACTTACACGATCGGAAAAATATCCTTTTGAAAGATGTACATTTTAAACATAAAAACTTATTATTTCATAATAATGTATAATCGCTGATAAATAAATGTGAGTGAAAAAATTTTATATCGTTGTTAATATTTAATCTGACTTGAATCCAGTATTTGATCAATGGAACGCGCTTACGCTATCGGAAAAATCTTCTTTAAAAAGAACTCGCTTCATCTTTTTGATGTGAAACTTCTTTAGGCACGGTAGTGAGTTCGATTCGCGACACGAAAAAGTGTAACGAAGTTAATTTAAACTTCTTTGGTACGGTAGTAAGTTCGATTATGCGACACGAATTTTGCGACACAAAAAGTTATGGCAAAGCCCTTGCCTTCAGAAGTTTCACTTTTAACGCGCGTGGCGACCACGCGTTCATTTTTTTCTGTCGCATATAGAGTTGTGCGCGCAACGCTTCTCTGTCACTCTCAACGCTCGCGCTGAAAACTTTACATCTAAAATCTAGGCAACCATGGATGCAACCAACTTTTTGATAAGGCAACCTAATACGGTTGGATTGTCAATTAAATAAGCTTTCATTTGATATATAATTTGATTAAATAACTGATGAGGGTACATTAATAACGCTTACTCACCTGTTTATACCTGGCAACTCCACAGCTGCCCAGAGGGGAAAGTAGGCAACCTTTATTTTTCCAATTCCTTCGGGTATATTCTATCAACTAATGCACAATTTTTATAAATAACCAATCGAGGAAGTTGATCAAATAAATTTAATTAAAAATTTAATCATTTAACATTATCCGTACGCGATTTAGCTAGGCAACCTATTTGCGATGTATCAATCTATATGTTATCTAGCATATATTTTTTATCATTCATAAATAACAAATGAGGGAAGTAACTTCTTATACCGTCTCTCGGAACACAGCGTGCGAGACTCGTAGTCCCAGAGTTGCTGGTTCGAGTCTCGTTGAAGTACTTTTTTTTACAGTAAATGATAATATTTTACACCAAATAAATGTACATTAAAGATAATATGTTTCATTTTTTTATGACAATAACTACAGACTTGAATGTAATAAATCTATATGTGCGTATAGATGATTTATGTACACATATAGCCAATACTAATAAATGTAAAATTGTTATTTAGAATGTTTTAAAATAATGTATAAATGTAAAACATTTTATTCTCAGAAGTAGATGGTATTGTAGTATGTATATACTGCAGAATATTTGTCATAAAAAAAAGCAAAAGTGCAATAATTTTCACGACATTTTACGCATTTTATAAAAGCTGTGTTTTTACATGGTTACAATTGCATGGTTGTTTCAAGCGGAAAACATGTTTCGTCACTTATAAATACCTCCCTATCATTTGTAGTTATTGTCATTAAAAAAATTAATGAAACATATTATCCTCAATGTACATACATTCATTTTGTGTAAAATAATATCATTGTTACTGTAAAAAAAAAATATCTCAACGAGACTAGAACTAGCAACGTTGGGACTACGAGTCTCGCACGCTCCCGCTGAGCCACGCGTTCTTTGAAAAACTAAAATCTATTGCAATGCTTATAAGACGCTCGAATTTTGAAAATGCCTCAAAACTCCATAACGCTTGAATAGTGCATCTTATCAGTTTGCCCCGTATTATCTATAATATGAAGACCAATTGCTCTGCCAAGTTTCGTCAAAATCGAATCATATCATGTAGGAGGATCTCCTTGTAAGCCGCCAGGCCAGGCTTGGGCTGAGCACGTATCGCACACGGATAGACCGAGCGGGTCTGTGTGCGTTCCGTCACACGGATAGGTCGATCGTCTCTGTGTGCGTAAACGCGTAAAGGCTCCTACACAGAAAACACCTAGCCCCGCGGCAAAAAACGACGCAAGCCAATTAGACGTTTTGAGTAATTACTCAGTAATTATAACATAATGTTTTCAATAGTTTTATATGATATTTCCTCTCAGTTTGACCATATCTACTAATACTGATCCGTTGTCAAGCGTTATTTGATACACCCTGTATAAAGAATGAGAGAGAACAATAATTTGATAGAGACATTGGTCATTATGTGAAAGTAATGCTAAACCACATCTCAAGCTATTGATGACACATTATTTGATAACATTCCAATAAATACCAAATAATAATAGTATTATGTCAATGTCACAATATGTCCCATTCTATATGTAATTTATGCTGCTATTACTTTGTATTCACTAATATTATGATGTTATCAAATAATATGTTATGAAGAACTTGAGATATGTGATTACATTCAGATAATGACCAACGTACAATTCTCATTTCTTATTTCTCATTTTACATTATTCTGTATTGTTTATAATGTTTCAATAAGATACATTTCTGTTGTACATTGTATATTGGTTGTTATCTGATAACACTGCTAAATAACATATCTTACTCCAGCTATTCATGAATCATTACTTGATAACATAAATTGTAACATTGTATAAATTAGAATAAAATAAGAAAAAGATGTTATTCTTATTATATTCTAATTTGTAAATAACCAATGTACAATGTACACCAGAAATATATCTTATTGAAACATTATAAACAATACAGAATAATGTAAAATGCATAAGAAACGCTGGACATATAAGAAATGCTGCAGAATAATAATGAGATAGAGATTTGTACGTTGGTCATTATCAGAATGTAATCACATATCTCGAGTTCTTCATGACACATTATTTGATAACATCACAAGTCACGTAACATATTGTCAGAAAATAAATTTTTTATTGCGGTGCATATTCTGCACAAGTCTTCTATCTGTGTCAGACTACGTTTACGCGAGCGTTATTTCTGTAGTAACTTACGATAGGTAATTCTTTCGCGTAAACGGGATTTTGTAGTAACTTACGATAATTTACTTCGCGTAAACGAGTGAATTATCGTAAGTTACTACAGAAGTAACGCTCGCGTAAACGTAGTAAGGGGGATTTTTCGGGCGTCCTCGGGTGAGAACTGTTATATGGTGCCTTATACCTCCGGGTAATTGACACATCGGAGCGTAAACGTAGGAAGAGTCATAAGAGGTTATAAATAACACGCGGTCGAGACGGCCGTGTGTTTCTAACCTCTTCTGAGTCTGACAGATAATAAGACACTAATATGTAATGACTTTATCGACATGTTCGGCAGCGACATCTCTTTCAAAATCGCGTAACTATTCTTACATGTCATATTGCTCCTTCACCTCTTTTCTAGGCTAGAATTTCTGGATTTGCATTCCTTATCAATAATCTTTTTTTGTAGGCTTTTATTCTCAGTTTCAATTGCACGATATTGTTCTTACATGTTGTCTCAACGTCATGCCGGTCTAATTTTGTGGATACTTATTGTGGAATTTTTGTATAAAGCAAATATTGTCGTCACATATACCAAAAATTAACAAAAATATTAATTTTTTCTCGTTTTCGATATAAATTCGACCACCATGACGTAGATTTTGATGCGTACTTTAATTCTAGACAAAAATTTTGCATTTCTATAAAGCCAATTAAAAGATTAGTGCTAAGAAAAAAAGCCGGTATTACAGACGGCTTTAGGATCCCCTTAACTCGAAAACTGTCTATTGTTGGACTTTGTGCCCATGGTCAGTTTTCATCAGAACGTCATGAAGTACACATACTAAATTTTTAGTATGATGGTTTGGTGCGGGATCCTTTGCTTTGTCTTATTATTATATTAGAAATCCTGGTAATAACTATGGTAAGAAACGAAAAGCACAAATCTGATTATTTGAAATAAAATACTAAAATATCAAAATATTAAAGTATTAATAATGTACAGTTTTCTACTGGGAAAACTTGTAATAAAATATTGAGTACGAAAATGTGGTCATTTTGCTGAATCAAATATTTTCATTTTCTTATAATGTCCGGAACTTAGAGCTTGTGATTGTATTTTACGGTCCTTAACATATTTAAATATTAAAAACGTTACAGCTTTATCAATAATCAAGCTATCACAGTGATGTACATCACAGAAATCACTAGTGTAATTGGAAAAAGAATACAGCTTTGAAAGCCGATTCTAAATGGGACGTATGCCCATTCTGATCTAAAAAATGGTATAACCTATTATGCAAATTTTCGACTAGTGTAAGTACCCGATCGCTTGCATACGTTAAAGAGTCATTTTCTCCATGTTCTTTAAAAGCTGTAAACAAGTGATGTTGACGTTGTGTCGAAAACAAATCATCTCGGCAATTTGAACAATCTTCGTCTGGTAAAGGCAATTTTTTAACGAGATAGCTGGATACGTATGAAAGGGCAAAACAGTCCTGAACATCTAACTGTTCGAAATTGATCCATTCAAGAGTTCGTGTCTCGATGTTCTTGAATAGTTCAGTTTCTTCGGGCGGTACATTTTCGGAGTTACTTTGTAAAAAACATCGGAAATTCTCCAAATTTTTAGAATTTTCTTCTTCGCAGTTTGCAAATTTGGATACTGGCGCAACCAAATTGTTCAAAACAATTGTTTTTAAAGCAGCAATGAATTGGTGGCAGGTGGGATTGGAATTCGATACACCATGTTGTCGTATCTCGCAAAACAAATTTTCAAGTGGATCCTGATTCAGATTTCGTAAATTTAAATATTCAAAACCAAGATTTTCAAGCTGTTTCCATAAATATATAACACTGCAAATTGTAATAACCCAGCCTTTCGTGAACTGATATTGTGTAGTGACATCTTTTTCAGTCTTTAAATCTATTAATTTCCAATCAGTAATTTCGGACAACAACTTGCTCCACAATTCCAAATGAGGCGAGTCATTTGTTAAGGTAGCTGTCTCGCTAAGTGCTAGTCATGTGACTGTTTGTAGGTTTTCACGTTCAGAAATATATTTCAGGCAATTTTTGCTAAGGGAAAAATAATTCTATGAATTATGGTGTAAAATTTCATACGTGACAAAGTATGTTACTTTTTCCAAATTCTGTGATTTTTCTTATTTGACTCCGTTTTGATCAGCTGATCATGCGAGTCGTCGAGAAAAGTTACAAGTGAGGTTACATCTCCTTGTCGATTGAATTTTGACAATTACTGAGAAATGGTTTCTAAATGCATGACAGGGGTGTCAATCACTATCCAATTCGGTTAAGAAAGACGAGCCCCATAACCTGCAACTACAGTAATTAGCCAGCGGCGTTTCCAAGTCTTCCCAACCTCACCTCGACCAAAAAATGTCTGCTCGATTACCGCATTTTCACTAAAATAAACTAAAAAATTAGCAGCGGAATCTCCGGTAAAGTATATATTTTATGGTTGCATCGGATTCTTCGAAATCTAATGTACAAAAAGCAATGTTTTTTCTCACTTCATCTAATCGAAAAATGCGAAAATATGTGATTGAAACCGTGATAGAGCCTTCTTTTTCTGGCCGTCTGTATGTGAAGTAATGCAAAATTTGTGATTTTCGAGATCGATTTTCTAGAGTAAATAGTCGGTAAGGAGCCACAGAAAAAATCGACTGCAAAGCTGATCATATAATTTGATATAAAATCCGAAATCGAACACTTTATCTAATACATGCCCTGACGAGACAGCTACCTTAAAACGCGTCTATAGTTTTTGCCATCTTTCGCACGCTTGGTCCAACCATTTAACGAATCAAAAAGGTTATCAATTAATTCGGCAAATTCTGCTGTTTCTAACGATTCGACAGGTAAAGCTCCACTGATAGAGAATGCTTCAATTGATGAAGCGATAGAATGACTTAATTGTCGCGCAGCAATATTGACCTTCATTTTGACGAAGCTATCCTGAAATTTGAAATCTCTTGGATGCAATTTAATAAGTGTTTTATAATTTTTCGTTTGATCTAAATCAAAAACCTTTCGAATGTATTGAAATTTTGCCGTCCTTGGAAATATTGGAAATATTGTCAGCAGTAGCTTGACTAACAGTAGACGTACTGTTTAAATCATTGGATACAAGTGAATTTACCGAATTTAGTGGTTGACAGTAATTACTAGCTTCCGGATCATTTTGGAAAGGTGTTAAAATTTCTATCGGACATAAATTGGAGTCACTTTGTAATTGAGAAGGAACTACGAAAGGGTTCAATGCGTGTTTTGTAAAATTTACAAAATCTTCTTTTTTCAAATGATCCTCGCAAATATATTTATTACGACAATTTTCAGTTAGATTGATGCCACAAATCTTTTTCCATTGCACGTTAACGGCTGAGTTTGTGGGGAATCTATAAAAATGTGTTTATTTTGTACTTTTTCAAGCCCACCTTTGCACCAGTAATACCCATTATTGCATTTAGGAAACTGGCAAGAAAATTTCTTGCGAAGAGGCATGATAACAAAAAAATTACATACGATGTAACTGACACTACGAGGAAATAAGAAAGTGACCCCAATTTCAAAGAAACGAAATTTTAACGAAAGTAAGGAACTCATAATATTTTTAATATTATAGAAAATGACTCGTATGCATGTAAGAAATCGGGACATTACATACCTTACAAACTATGTAATAATATATACGAACATCACATCATGTCATCTTGCTTATTTAACCATTCCACGCGAAAATGCCATTATGCAGACAACTCCGCCAACAGAAGACACCATCCTGCATATGTAGATGATCTTGTGCAACTCCTGGAAAATTGTTACGAAAGCATATGAAACCATAATCGTTACAATAATTGTTTACACAAACGTGTCACATAAATGTTGTACACAGGGTTGCAAAAAATTATATCAATTACGGAATTATATCAATACACGGTCACAGATTTATCTACGTCCTGTATCGCAGCTAATAATTAATGAAATCAAGTGTATATCAAATAAAATTTTGAATTATAGCATCAAACGAAAAGAAATACACGCGAAAGGCTGACGAGACTTTTGTGGCAAGTAAAATCGACGCTTATATTCGATGAAATAAATACTGTTTAATTCACAAATCAAAATTGATGTATGATAAAATTTCTTAATTACCAGTTTTGCAACCCTGGTACATAATTATTTTTGATAATATTGTGTATATAAAACTTACGTAAAATAACTGCACCGTTGAAACCATTCTATTGACATGGCAAAAACGTGTTCTTTCCACAAAAAGATTTCTTTCCATGTCAGATATGACCTTTCTACATATTTTATGATAAAGATAGCTGAAATAAAATAGAATTAGAGAATTAGTTGAAAACAATCATATTATTGACCGGTCAATGTATGCAAAGTACACTTAAATATGTTTACTTACTGAAAGAAGTAAGGAGCTGTGGAACACGAACATTCATGGTACATAAGTACCATGACAAAGGCACGCACGCACCGACTGCAAGATGATCACGGTCGACTCCGACAAGATGGCGCAGGATTGCGTGAGCAAGGCAATGTTATTGTGGGATCTTGAAGCTTTTTCAACGTGTTCTTTCCAAAAAAAGATTTCTTTCCATGTCAGATATGACCTTTCTACATATTTTATGATAGATAGCTGAAATTAAATAGAATTAGAGAATTAGTTGAAAACAATCATATTATTGACACTGGTCAATGTATGCAAAGTACACTTAAATATGTTTACTTACTGAAAAAAGTAAGGAGCTGTGGAACACGAACATTCATGGTACATAAGTACCATGACAAAGGCACGCACACCGACTGCAAGACGATCACGGTCGACTCCGACAAGATGGCGCAGGATTGCGTGAGCAAGGCAATGTTATTGTGGGATCTTGAAGCTTTTTCAACGTGTTCTTTCCAAAAAAAGATTTCTTTCCATGTCAGATATGACCTTCGTACGTATTTTATGATAAAGATAGCTGAAATAAAATAGAATTAGAGAATTAGTTGAAAACAATCATATTATTGACTGGTCAATGTATGCACAATACTACACCTTTAGTTAAAATGTCAGCCTTTTGTTGTTCAGAAGGAACGTATGTTACATTAATAACGCCATCAGTGTACAAGTCTCTAATAAAGTTAAATTTTACATCTATATGTTTCAGTCTTTGGTGTTCCCACTTGTTTAACAAATGTATGCAGGATTGATTGTCTTCATAGACTGTAACTGGTTTGTCCATCCTCCAGCCAAGTTCTTGCAGGAAATTTCGCGCCCAAACTACTTCAGTAGGATCAGCAAGTAGGATCTCCCGTGGACTCGATCTGTTCTCGCAACTCTTGAACGATTCGAACATTCGCAGACGTGCGGAATATTCCTTGCATGAACGGACCTTTCGCGAATAATTGTTGCAGCATCACGAGAACGGGTTTTAGTAGACCGTTCTCATTTAATCGCGCCAGAGGCACGCCACGCCGAAGAGGTGCGGATTCAACGATAGTGAGCAACGCAATAGACTGGTTATTTTCGACCGATTGTTTTTTTTCGCGTGTGTTTTTATCACTGAGGATGCAATGATATAAACATATAAATCGACGCCGCTATTATTGATGTGCACCAGATCGAAACCTCATCTGTCGATAGCATGTGTCGTTGAATGGTCGTTGACGCGACATTTTCACGTGAATGGTCATTTGTGCCTATCAAGCGGATACGGCGGCTCGTCTGGCAACGTTCGGGCCCAAAGCTGGAAAGGTCCTGAAGAAGCTTCAAGATCTCACAATAACATTGCCTTGCTTACGCAATTCTGCGCCGTCTTGTCGGAGTCAACTTGTTGGAGTCTTGTGATCGTCTTTTGCAGTCGGTGTGCGTGTCGTTGTCATGGTATGGTACTTATGTATGTACCATGAATGTTCGTGTTCCACATTAGCCAGGTTTGAAAAGTTAAGAAGTTTTTTGAATTTAAGATACTATTAGTTTGTTTGTACTAATGTAAAGTTTATTTGTCTAAGCAAGCTTCAACTAATAATCAAGAATTGAGGGGAAATGTTAAGTAGGCAATTCTTATATATTTAGTATGTTCATGGTCGCGCTAGCAACATCCTGCGTTTTTCCTACGTTGTGCATATATAGCTTCAGGTTGAGCTGGCACTTCCGCCTCGTAAGCGTTACCTTTTCTGTTCTCTCTCGAAAGTTCGATAAGAAATTATGTAAAGCTATAATAAACATATTTTGTATTTGATAAGCTGCAATAAGTGTTTCCTTCATTCCGGCTTTGACGATTGACTCGATCGATTACTTAAGATATCTACACAAAGATATCTACAGATAGAAATTTCAACACCTTTCCAAAATGATCCGGAAGCTAGTAATTACTGTCAACCACTAAATTCGGTAAATTCACTTGTATCCAATGATTTAAACAGTACGTCTACTGTTAGTCAAGCTACTGCTGACAATATTTCCAATATTTCCAAGGACGGCAAAATTTCAATACATTCGAAAGGTTTTTGATTTAGATCAAACAAAAAATTATAAGACACTTATTAAATTGCATCCAAGAGATTTCAAATTTCAGGATAGCTTCGTCAAAATGAAGGTCAATATTGTTGCGCGACAATTAAGTCATTCTATCGCTTCATCAATTGAAGCATTCTCTATCAGTGGAGCGTTACCTGTCGAATCGTTAGAAACAGCAGAATTTGCCGAATTAATTGATAACCTTTTTGATTCGTTAAATGGTTGGACCAAGCGTGCGAAAGATGGCAAAAACTATAGACGCGTTTTAACAAATGACTCGCCTCATTTGGAATTGTGGAGCAAGTTGTTGTCCGAAATTACTGATTGGAAATTAATAGATTTAAAGACTGAAAAAGATGTCACTACACAATATCAGTTCACGAAAGGCTGGGTTATTACAATTCGCAGTGTTATATATTTATGGAAACAGCTTGAAAATCTTGGTTTTGAATATTTAAATTTACGAAATCTGAATCAGGATCCACTTGAAAATTTGTTTTGCGAGATACGACAAAATGGTGTATATCGAATTCCAATCCCACCTGCCACCAATTCATTGCTGCTTTAAAAACAATTGTTTTGAACAATTTGGTTGCGCCAGTATCCAAATTTGCAAACTGCGAAGAAGAAAATTCTAAAAATTTGGAGAATTTTTGATGTTTTTTACAAAGTAACTCCGAAAATGTACCGCCCGAAGAAACTGAACTATTCAAGAACATCGAGACACGAACTCTTAAATGAATCAATTTCGAACAGTTAGATGTTCAGGACTGTTTTGCCCTTTCATACGTATCCGGCTATCTCGTTAAAAAATTGCCTTTACCAGACGAACATTGTTCAAATTGCCGAGATGATTTGTTTTCGACACAACGTCAACATCACTTGTTTACAGCTTTTAAAGAACATGGAGAAAATGACTCTTTAACGTATGCAAGCGATCGGGTACTTACACTAGTCGAAAATTTGCATAATAGGTTATAAGACTACGTTTACATGGCACTGTTGATCGGGTTTTATAACATCGGTAGTTCTTAGGCCAGTCAATCACAACTACTTATTCCATTCTTCTGAAGAATGATTACGATTGGTCTTCCTGACAACTACCGATGTTATAAAACCCGATTAACGGTGTCATGTAAACGTAGTGCAAATTGAATCATATATATTTAATTGCCTGCTCATTAAATATAAAGTGCAAACACATAAAAATTGTATATTTTTCTATACTTAAATGCAATAGGAAGAAATAATTAAACAAGTATCCTTGCATAGGAATATTATGCATAAATTTTACAAAACATATTTAAGATTCGCGCAATTGAGATATATAATAAAATTAATAACGATTCTATGGCCCGGTTTCACCAACGTGATTTAACCTAATCGGTCGATTAAACTCACTCTTCATCTCTTTCCAACTGTACCCTTAAAATGAGACGAAGAGTGAGTTTAATCGACCGATTAGGTTAAATCACGTTGGTGAAACCGGGCCTATAAATCTTAGGTATATGTTAAGGAGGTTGGAGCAGTTTGGTCAATTCTAGATTTTCGTTTGTAAAAAATATATATGATAGTATAGGATCTACCGCATGTGTGAGAATTATTTCAGATTTATTGACCATCTAGAAGCTGAGATATTAATAGAAGTCAACTATTTAGAAGTCGACTTTTAGTCGACTTTCCGCCATTTTTAGAAGTCGACTAGAAGTCGACTTATAAAAGTCGACTTGCCGTCGACTTCCCGTCAACTGTGCTCTTAGGGTACATAGCATCGAGATCGAGAGTATGTAATACGTGTGGCGATATGAAATTTTTATATTTATGAAATAAAAATGGTGCGGTGTGTAGTACGAAGTTGTAGAAACAACTCGGCACAATGTCGTAAAGACATAAGTTTTTTCAAATTATCATCCAACGATATAATTCGCGAGGGATGGCTACAGAAAATTGGAGAGGTTAAGTTACCAAACAAAATTGAATTCGGTAAGTTTGCAAATTTCATAACTTTTATTAATATTTAGTTGAATTAACAGTCATAGATTAAATTTCTGTTATTTTATGTGGAACTTAAGTTACTCTTCAGACCATGGCTTAAGTTGTTCTTGATATTAAATAAATGTAACTACTATGTTAAGAATTCGGAGCAATCTTCTTAGCATAGATACATGTGAAAGAATTATGTATCATAATTTGTATCGTACATGTTATTAATTTCAATATTTTTTATAACATTTAGCACGGATATGCTCAGACCATTTCAATGAAGAATGTTTTGGTTATGGGAAGAAGTCCAAAAGACGAAACCTTTTGCAGACTGCATTACCAACGTTGTTTTTAACTTCCCCGAAAGTTAGGTAAGTTTTAATATATAATGTACATATACAAAGTGTACCAAAAACAATATTTTAATTTATTTTGTATATTAATGTATATCTTTTCCTACGTTAGAGTCGACGAAACAAATATTTGAATTTCAATATAGTTCGACGAAATTTTGTACTTGTTTCTACCAATAGTGGTACAAGCACCAATGATTCAAGTACGACCCAAAGAAGTGACACTCCCACATCTGAAAATGATGAATGGTGTGTAGCAGGTCCGTCAAATGCTACTCCTGGTGGCTCTAATAGTTGGAACGAGGAAAGTGCAATAGACAACATTGATGAGCAGAATACATCATCTCGAAGGTACATACATACATGCATAATGTTATCCCTACGAAAAATTTTAGATACGATTCTTGTAATAATCACATGCCATAATCTCATATATCTTATGACATTTTGACATGTGATTCTTATGAGAACCTATATTTTTCACAAGGATTAAACGACATTTTTTGCTCTATTATAACATTGACATTTCTTATCAATGATTATTCATAATTTCAATTAATGTATAAAGTACTTTTTAAAGTGTTCAACAAAAGTATACTTTTCTCATGAAATAAGCAGGCAAATACTATCACTTGTAAAATTAAGTAAAAACGTAATTTTTGTTTAGTAATCCATGGATGGACATAACGTTTCGAGCCACTCGAACACCACCAACCTCATCGGAAGAGCTGTCATATGCCAGTCCGAACGTTTCCAAGAAGGTATGAAATATATAATATTAAATATTAAATTTCAGTTTTTCCAAAGGAAATACTTGTCGAATAAAGGAAGTAGATCTAAAATGTATCACCGGTATTCAAACTGTACTTGTATTTTTTAATTATAATTACTGAAAACGTATATTTGTACTGATCTCAGAGATCGAAAGTTTTTTGCGGTCGTCTGGGAGTTTTACGTAGAAAAAACACGAAAGAAGTGACGAAGATGTTGCATTCGATTTTGAGAAGAAGAAAACGGTAATTTTAACTTTACTGTACATATTAATGATTAATAATTAATTATTAATGATATTATTATTATTATTATTAATATTATTATTATTATTAATTATAAATTATTAATGATTTTTAGCGTACATAATCATGATTTTATAATGTGAATAAAAGTACAAAATACGTTTGACATTCGTGATCAATTTCATGGAATTTTTCAAAAAATATTGAAAATGTCGAAAAATGTTTCAAATTAAAGTTGTAGATGTTATTAAAACAGACATTTTATGTTGTATGCATTTTTACTTTAAGAGTGATTGATAATTATGATAATTATGATATATTATAGTCTTAATGTCTTCTATTTTTTTTTATAAATAAATGTTCATAATTTTAGGACTACATCAAGGGATGAACTACTGGAATATGTGAGCGAAGATAACGTTCCAATGTTAAAGCGAAGACGGTTGTACGTATTTACATTTTATGTAACAGACTCATTATGTTTTATTGAATATATTTCTATTTTATTAACTTTCTTTTCAATTACTTTTTAACTATATTATACATCGATATTATATATTACATTTATATTATATATTCTAACTATATTATACATCAATTGATTATATATTATATATTACATCTATATTATATATTCTAACTATATTATACATCGATTGATTTCCTAATGAGTTAATTATGATATTAAAGATTCATGGACGGAAATGAGATCGACCTCGCCAACATAACGCCACGGACAGAAGGAGATGACCCGTACGAGACTATAAAGTCACTGAAAGCAGAACTGCAACACTATCGAGAACTAAATGATTTTCACCTGAAATCAAGATGTACTTATGTATGTACATACAAGTGGAAGAATCGTTTTATGACGAAGTGAAAGCGTTGAAATTGCAAATGTCGGAGAAAAACAAAGAAATTGAACAACTTGTAGCAGAAGTAAAGGACATGAAGAAAATTATTAAAGACTTGCAAGCTAAATTGGAGGCAACTCATGAAGATGAGAAGAAGATAACGGAAGACAGCGAAAATGAAATGCGAGAGCTATTGAGGACGTATTTCACGGAAGGACAGATAAGATGCATCATTGAAAAGCGGAAATGGATTCATTGGTCTATTGACGACTATGTTGCAGCAATTTCATTACGGAGTATCAGTCCGAAAGCTTATCGGTACCTTCGGTTGAAGCTAAACTTCCCTTTACCATCACTTTCCTCTTTAAGACGATGGGCACTTAAAACTTTTGACATCCGTGAAGGCTTCTTAGCAGATGTTTTCGCTGTTATGAAAGAGAAGGGTAAAGATCTGTCACCAATGGAAAAAATTACAGTTTTATCTTTCGACGAAATGGGCTTATCACAAGAACCGTTCTTCGACACGAAACTGGAAAAACTCATTGGTCCATGCAGTAAAGTACAGGTTATTATGTGCCGTGGATTGTTTGCCAATTGGAAACAACCTATTTTTTACAAATTCGACCAGCCAATGACGAAAGATATCTTAATGGAATGCGTGGTGCATTTGCAAGAAACTGGATATGAGGTTGTTGCTGCTGTTTCCGATTTGGGCAATAAAGGAGTATGGGGAGAACTGAAAATAACTCCTGACAATTACTTCTTTGAACATCCGTTGATTGAGGGTGCAAAAATATTTGTTTTCGCTGATGTTATTAAAACTTCTTAGGAATTGGTTTGTCGATGAAGGTTTGTCACTTGGAAATTGCAAAAATATATTCACTGCCGACGTTTTTGAATCAATCATTAAACTGGGCAATTCTGGTGATCTTCGAGTAGCTCATCGTATCACTGAACGTACATTACACGTGGTTGGTTCCGCGAGACAAGCTGTCAGACCTGCAGCCAGAATTTGGTCCCACACGGCCGCGAAGGCAATTGAATGGGCCGGAAATCAAGGATTGTTGGACATTCCCGAATATGAAAAATTTTCATACTTCGTGTCAACAGTGAATAAATGGTTTGATGTCCACAACTCGTATGCAAAATATGGAGCACATCCAGGAGTTAATGGCTTTGGAATCGACCTAGAGAATCAGATGCAATTGTTGGTACTCATGTACATTGAGAACATGCGAGTGGGCAAAAGAAAATCGCTAATGCCTTTTCAAAAAGGCATAATCATCAGCAATGCTTATTCTCTTAAAGGGTTATTTAATTACTTGCAAAGTAAATACCCTGAACACTGCAAGTATATATTGACACGGCGGCTCCAACAAGATATTTTGGAAAACTTCTTTTCTTATGTTAGGGCGATGGGTTCGGGCAAAGATAATCCATCGGCTTATGACTTTCGATACCGTCTTCGGTGGTACATTCTTGGGAAACATTCCCATGCAGTGTTCACCATGAATAAGAATACCGAAGAAGATGAAAGCACAGTTTGCCTATCTTCGTCAATATGTTCTTGACGTACAACTGATTCACCGTTTGCAGCTGTTACACCGAACGATCCACGTGCTACGTCGACTCCATGTCCTGGTATTACACTTCATGCTCCGGAATCGACGAATGTGGATTTGGATAACGAATTCAGTAATGAACTTGACTGCACTCAATCGGACGATCAAGTAATTCTTACCGAAGAATTATTTAGAAGCATTATTGACATTTCACCCGATGACTTGTTGGAAGATGCACTGGAAAACGAAAAAAATGACGAATCGGATATAGATGTTTGCAATGACACTATCGACGACGATGAAGAATAATTGACAAGGTTCATCAAACGCTATTTTGAAAGCTCTACGCCAATTCTTGGCTGCAAAAATGCTTCTGACATTGTTCAGGAAGCTGGTCTGGAGTACGTTGCAGGTGGGACCGGTGCACTTGTACACAGTACAATTGGACACGGTGCAAACGGACACGGTGCAAATAGACACGATATTTTGCCCACGGTTCAATTGGACACGGTTCAATTAGACACCGTTCAATTGGACACCGTTCAGTTGCACACCGAAAGATGCGCACCGTTCAGTTGCACACCGTGTTATTGCACACCGAAAGATGCGCACCGTTTAGTTGCACACCGAAAGATGCACACTGATCAGTTGCACACCGAAAGATGCGCACCGTTTAGTTGCACACCGTGTTATTGCACACCAAAAGATGCGCACCGTTTAGTTGCACACCGAAAGATGCACACTGTTCAGTTGCACACCGAAAGATGCGCACCGTTCAGTTGCACACTGTTCAGTTGCACACTGAAAGATGCGCACCGTTCAGTTGCACACCGTGTTATTGCACACCGAAAGATGCGCACCGTTTAGTTGCACACCGAAAGATGCACACCGAAAGATGCACACTGTTCAGTTTTACACCGAAAGATGCGCACCGTTCAGTTGCACACCGAAAGATGCGCACCGTTCAGTTGCACACCGTGTTATTGCACACCGAAAGATGCGCACCGTTTAGTTGCACACCGAAAGATGCACACTGATCAGTTGCACACCGAAAGATGACATTCAGTAAGACACGCGATAAAAATAAATAAAAAATTTTACAGTTAACGACTTATTAACATTAATCATGCTATATTGCGATTATGTTTTATGTTGAAATTGAAAAATATATACAAGGTGTACAACTAAAAGGGTTACAGATTATTATTTTCAAAAAACTAAGCAAAATATTAAATTGTTGTTTTTTTTAGAAATAAATTGTCCGTAACACTTTCAGCTTCATACCTTGTATATACTGTTTATAAGATTATAAGATATATTGTTTATAAGATTAAGATGCGTAACACACTACAAAAAGGCGTGATATCCGTACAAAATTATTTTTAAAAAAAAAAAGGTAAAAAGGCGCCAAGTACACGCATAGTAGTGTATATGTATTATGTTGGTACCCTGTAATGTTGTTACCTCGAAAAAAACAAAGTTGTAGTATTATATCTCCAAATGGCTTTACCCTGTACATACTGTTTATAAAATGCGTAATACTACAAAAAGCCGTGATATCCGTACAAAATTACCTTTTTAAAAAAAAAGGTAAAAAATGGCGCCAAGTACACGCATAGTAGTGTATATGTTGTTACCTCAAAAAAAAGAGAAAGTGGTAGTATTATACCTCGAAAAAATATAAGTAACAAGTGGTAGACATAATCTTTATATCTCGAAAAATCTCGAAAAAAATCTAAGCAGTAGTATCTTTATTTCCGAAAAATTATAACCCAAGTGATACACATCACAAAATTATGTTACCTTATCAAAAGAAAAGTCGCGCTTCAAGTGATCTATTTCAATTACAAAAAAGAAATATCTCTTTAAATTACAGCGCCAATTACAGAGAGAACATATAGGTATATTGCCTCAAAAAATAAATGTTGCACTACTTTGAAAAATTTTTACATTGTGTTAATTAAAAAAGAATGTATAATAACAATTTTATAATATTAAAAAATTTTATTTAAATTTTACAACGAAATACAAGATATTTAAATACAAAGTTTATATATTTTCAATAGAATAAAAGATTTAATCACAAAGAATTACATAGGTAACAGTACAAAATAAAAATATTTTATTAAAGTACATAAATTTTTCTTGTAAAAGTACTTGGCGCTGCTAGACCTCGAAATTTTTAATAAATAAGGACAACAATAAATAAAAATAATTCAGAGAAGAATGCGACGAGAGTAACAAAATAATTATCAGCGTGGTGTGTATGTGCAAGCGAGTGATATAGGTGTGCGTGACGACGGCGAATAATGCGGCTTAGAATTAAGTATAAGATAAGTTTATTTATTTATTTAAAATTTCGAGGTCTAACAGCGCCAAGTATTTTTACAAGAAAAATTTATGTACTTTAATAAAATATTTTTATTTTGTACTGTTACCTCTGTAAATCTTTGTGATTAAATCTTTTATTCTATTGAAAAATACATATATAAACTTTGTATTTAAATACAAATTGTATTCCCTCGTTGGATATTTTAATAAAACATTTTTATTTTGTATTGTTACCTCTGTAATTCTTTGTGATAATCAGAATACTAGCAACGTGCACAACTTCATTTGAGATTATAATAATTGGGTACAACATTCATCGCACGATACTCTTGTAATTGCAAAACGGAAACGTACCTCAAGTCCAGCTCTTCTGCGATCAACGAAGTCGGGATCGAACGTGTCAGTTGTCACTTTCTGCCAAGCGTAGAGAACCTTCTTTTCCGGCAGCGGTGGTAACACGATGTAGGGATACGAAATCTCTAGATAAGCACGAAGCAATTCAAATTCAGTATATCGCCGGCACGATTACGGTGTTACTGTCGTTTCGCGTACGCGCGTTGTCGCACCTTACCTTACCTCGTGCAAACATTAACGCGCGGCAGAAACGCCTCGTGTGAACAGGCTCCTTGATCTCAGTATCAGCTCCCTGCCGTCAATATATAAAATAAAATATAGGTTAACCTATAAACACTCACGTAAACGTAGTATAAACAGTAAAATAAGTAACAGTAATATATAGAAGATAATTACATAATAAAACAATTACCTTGAATTAATCGTCGCGTCGCGTAATAATAAAGAATCACACGGTCGGTCTCGCTCCGACACTACCGTATCTCTTGATAGGTTAAGTTAACTGACTGTGACTTGACAGCACGCTGAACGCACTATAACTATCTGCACTGCGCGCAGTACAAATACGTATATGAACGCACTATATCTGCACTGCGCGAAAGCGCCGCCAGTGGCGAAAAAGTGAAAGGGACATTTTCTCTGATAACGTGACATATATATATATATATATATATATATATATATATATATATATATATGGCAAGAGAGACGGTCGACGTAGAAGAAGAAAAAGAAGTAGTATCTTAAAAATTCATATTTGGACTTTGCGTCGCAATATCTCCGCTCGTAGGGCACGTAGCGGAATATTATAAGAAAACCCCCCCCCCCTATTTGGACCCCAAGCTGTCGATCAAGCCTACTTAGAACTTGATCCGTTCACTCGTTATCGAGATCTCAGCATCTCGAGTACTCGCAACCCGTCGCGTCGCGTAAAAGAGTCACGGTCGGTCTCGCTCCGCGTGTACTTTGCGCGAGACACTACCGTGTCTCTTGATAAAACAGAGCTACAATCAAACGCATTACGTTAAATCAGTTGGATCAATAGTTATGGTTGATGGTCGAACTTAATTAAGTCTAATAATCAAGAAATAAAACGGTATAGTGTAAGTTACAAATAAACCTCATTATCAGTCAAAAGTCAATAAAATGTTACAATTTTCGTCGTTGGAAAAGCGCAAAAATAGAGTTCCCAGACTTAAGTTTAATATCCAAAGAAATGTAATCGGTGATGGCAGAAATAAACCTGTAATGTTAATAAGTGTATTAATATGCTAAAATGTAAATAGGGGAACGGGGGGTAGCCCCGGCCAGTGGGTAGCCCCGGACATTATTGAAATTCAAATATACCGCGTATCTATGGCCATTGTTTAAACATTCTAATATGCCCTTCTGCGTATCTCGACATATGCAGAATGTTTAAACAATAATAGCCATAGATACGCAGTATACTTGAATTTCAATAATGTCCGGGGCTACCCACTGGCCGGGGCTACCCCCCGTTCCCCTATACCTGTACCTATATGGCAATAACTTATCTTGAGATGTTATTTCCACGAAAAACCGTAAAATATTTATTACTCACATCAGTCACATCTTTATTTAAAGTCTTACTAATAAAAGTGACATGTTGTAGCAAATGCATGAAACTATTGCCGATGCATTACATGACATGACATAACGTATTATTGTTTTATTTTCTTAATATATTAATTTTTCCTTCTCTTCTTTCTTTCCTCATCCTTCCTCCCCCCCTCTGTCTCACTTCCCTTTTTCCTCATTCTCTTCTTATCGTTCTTCTTCGTTCTGTTTCTTTCCACTTTTGTCGGTCTTTCTTTTCTTCTTTTTAATTTTTTCTTTCTTTTCTCTCCTGTCTTTCCATTTCTATTTCTTTCTCTCTATTCCTTCTCTATTCCTTGTTTTACGCCTTTTTTTATTCTTTTCCGTCTTTTTCATTTCTTTTCTTCATTCCTTCACTTTATCTTTCTTCTCTTTATTTTTCTTCTTTATAAGCCTCTTTTTCCTTACCTACATCTTCTGTACTTTCCTTTTTCTTATCTCCATATTTTCTTCCTCTCCTCTTTTCTTCTCCTTTTTTATTTTTTATGCCTTTTTTATTATTTCCCATCTTTTCGATTTCTTTTCTTCAGCTTTCCTTTCTGTAAGTCTCTTTTTGCCTTCTTCTCTTTTTCCTTACATCCTCTGTTCTTTTTTTTTCTTATCTCCATATTTCGTTCCTCTCCTCTTTTCTTCTCCCTTTCTCTTTGTTTTTTTCTATCTTTCATTCCGTTTCACTTTCGCTTTATTTGCACGACCTTTCTTTCGCTCTTTCTGACAAGCGAGAACATATTATACGTACATGTACGTACATCTACATGTTTGAACAAATAAGACAGGGAGTTAGTGTTTATTTAAAAATTTATTTTGGATTTCAATGGTATTATTATATCTCATGATATATTTTTTAACCATTACTTACTCTTGTAAAATAAAACTGAACAGTCATGTATTATTTTTGCAGTCTTTTTATTCATCGATATTTTAAAACCATTGAATATCTTGTCATTATATATAGAAAATCTTGCACGTATAATAAAGAATATAAGAATTATATGGTGATCTGAATATTTTAATAGTCAATACATGTTTCAAAAAAATATTATATATGCATTAATATATGTAATGGCATTGTTATAACTATAAAAGAGAGTTCACTTTCCATTCATCTACTTTCTCTAACGACCATCTGTCGTTTGATTTCTTAGATTTTCTCTCTATGTACACATGCAGTCATCATATAAAACCGGAATAAATTTATAATACATTGTCACAAAAACATAAAACATTTATCAGAATTTGAATGTTGATGCCAACCGCATGACTGATTAAAAAAGCAAAAAAATTTCAATATTTTTATTAATTTACTCGTTTGGTATAATTTTATAAGATTTTTTATCAAATTTCTCTCAAAAATGCCGTGCGATCGATATCTCAAATCTGTTAAAAAAAAATTATATCTACCAATATCATTATAATTTTATTCATTATCGACGAAATAATGCGAAAGTTAGAACATGTTTTCTGCTCAAGAAACTGCGAAGTAATCGAGAGAAAAGTGCGATTTTATCAAGAAGTAATTGCATCGTCAAACCGTTAATTCTACAACACTATTACATATCGTATTCAACCAACATGAGATAAATAGTTTGCTTTTTAGTAACCTCGATCGTTTAAGCTGCCAATTCTTTCGATTTATTCAGCTTAATCAACCATCGTTTATTTTGTGATATAAGATCTTTGTACAATTTTATTTTTTCGATTACTTTTGGAAATTATAATTGATATAAATTATTCTAATTACGAATAAATGATAAAAATAAAATAAATTTTATTAAAAAATTCCTTAATACAAAAATACAAAAAATACGGTTTATATATCGTTATACCATCAATTATGTTGAAAATAAAATTTATTTTATAATGCAAATCAATTAATGTGGAACTTAGTAACAATGTATCGTTAATTGATCTACCAGAACGGTCGAAAACGTAAAGCGGATCTTACTTTATCTTTTAAAATCAACTTTCTTATCTGTTATTAGAATACACAAGCTATCGCGGATTATTTGCATTATGTAAGCAGCCTTCTCTACTTGTTCTTTACGCTTCGCGATCTCGCATTAGTTATTTTTTATAAAATTGAATAAATACAATGGAAATGCCAAATAAAAATTTACAGACATAAAAACACAAACACTTTATAAATTAGATTAACAATCCTCTTTTATTTCAGTCTGCATCCTCATTATTAGTTCAATTTTCTTACAGTATTTAATGTATTAATTGCAGTTATAATATCTATAACAATATAGCTTGCGTTCAAACAAGTATTTCGAGTGTACTTTATATTCAGTCTGTGAACGATAAGTTATCCTTGAATTGGCTTTAGGACATTATCAAAAAGCTTATGAATATAATCGTTCATTAATGGTCGTCATTCTGACTGTCATGATAACAATAAATACATGCATCCACAAACATACATTCGTACTTTTCTTAAAAAAAAAACTTAAATTATCGTTAAAATATTTATATATATATATATATATATATATCAGTACAGCTTACAAAATATAACACATTATACGTATAACGAAACTGATTTAAAAAAAAAAACTAATTATAGTTTGTTAACCACAAGATAAATTTATCGTGCTTTATATTTGTGATAGTTACGATGCAAAGTCTGTATTCTGATAAGAGTATGATCTTACCTATAACTTTCTTATATAACAAAAAACGATATAATAAACGAATAAAAATAAATGCATCTTGGATACATAGATATCAATGCAAACAAATGCGCTTTTAAGAATAGCGTGTACTGAACAATTAATTTAAACAAACACTGGGAGAAAAAAATAGTTGCAGTTACAATTTTACTATAATTTTTAGTTATTTTCAGTTCCAACTACATTTTTATAGTTATTTTAACATACGAATTATAACTGACTCATACTATATTACTGTTGTATATAACGGAGCTTCAACATGCATTCATTCAACTATAACATGGTTTTATACACTATAACCTGTGATTTATGTATAGTAAGTCGTACTATAATAAATATGATGAAATGATCATAATCGAAAAATATATACATATAAGATTATTTTTATTAATATTATAGCAATAATAACTATACAAATAAGAACCTCAACCATAATTATTTTTCTATGCAATTATAGTCGCAAATACCAAATACTTTCCTTTCAATGAAATCTTTCTCCACGCGTATTCTTGTATCCACACGTGTTCGATACATTTCGACATGTTAAACGATATAATAAGTGTTACTTTCTGTAAAAAAAAAAAAAGTCAAAAGGTAATAACGTCCGAAGTCGATCCTCTGAAAAAAGTAAGTGATTGATGACAGGAAAGGCTGGTTCGCCTAAAAGCATATTGTGGAAGATAAAACTTGCTCAACTGGCTTCTTGGTTGCGATGGTATTTATAATGAAACATGACAAATCTCTCTCTCTCTCTCTCTCTCTCTCTCTCTCTCTCTCTCTCTCTCTCTCTCTCTCTCTCTCTCTCTCTCTCTCTCCTCTCTCTCTCTCTCTCTCTCTCTCTCTCTCTCTCTCTCTCTCTCTCTCTCTCTCCTCCCCCTCCTTTCCTCAGTCTTCTTCTCTCTTCCCTCTCCCTATTTCTTTCTCCCTTTCCGTTCCCTCCCCATTCGCCTCCGTTCCCTCTTTCTTCTCCCTCCCCTCTCACCAACACTGTCAGAGATCGTTATCTAGGCCAACAGATGCAGGTATTATTCACACGATGTCGGGTATTTCTAAAACAAACTCGAATCCGGAGCAATAAATAAACAGGCCGTATTTAATGTTATCGTTTGAAGATCTCATAAAACATCTCTCTGTCATGATTGCGATTCATTCTTTCCATCACTGGAGATTTTCTGACTTTGTATTTATATATATTAATACCACCTTAACTGCCTCTTTTATTTTAGTTCATTGTCAATATCTTTCTTTTGTAATTATTTATATACGAGAGATTACATTTTCGTTGTATTGCCAGTATAGTGAATGACCGTCTACTAAAGTTGATTGATTTTTATACAAAACGCACGTGCGTCATCTTTATAATGTTTTAGTCTGCCTTTCTAATTTTTGTATTTCTTTTCTTTTATCTTAATTTTTTATTTTTATTCGGTATTAAAACGTCTTTTTATAAAGCATATCTATTTGTATATGTCGTAGGCAAATGGTTATTTTAGGAAAATAGCTTCTGACTAGGCAAATGCTATCTGCCTGGCCAAGTAGCTTTCACCATTTATTCTTGCTATTTTCCTAGTCAAATACTATTTTCCTAGGCAAATGCTATTTGACTGAACCGCTGTGAGGCAAATGGGGTAAATTTGAAGAATAGTGGCCTCCTCATGTGTGCAACTTCTATAAAGCAAGGCATACACACGTGTGTATGTGCCCTGCTTTAACGAAAATCACAACTTCTATAAAGCAGGACATACACACGTGTGTATGTGCCCTGTTTTAACGAAAATTACAACTTCTATAAAGCAGAGCATATACACGTGTGTGTGTGTGTGCCCTGCTTTAACGAAAAAATCAGAACTTCTATAAAGCAGGGCATACACACGTGTGTATGTGCCCTGCTTAACGAAAATCACAACTTCTATAAAGCAGGACATACACACATGTGTGTGTGCTCATGATCGCTATGTCGTAGGCAAATGGTTATTTTAGGAAAATAGCTTCTGACTAGGCAAATGCTATCTGCCTGGTCAAATAGCTTTCACCATTTATTCTTGCTATTTTCCTAGTCAAATGCTATTTTCCTAGGCAGATGCTATTTGACTGAACCGTTGTTAGGCAAATGATATTCCGCGAAGCATGTATTTGGGAAATTATTCAGTTTAGCTATCCCAGCACAGAAATCGATGAAATTAGGCTTATCCCACGCGTTTTTGCACAAGACAACCGAATCTGGCAGAAAAAAGTGTTGCTCTGTCCCGCGAGGCGAGATATTTAGCATCAAAGTTGACGATTCTTACACTGAAAAAAAAATTTGTTTATATTAAGTAAACATATTTATTTTAGTATTATTTTCTTGATTTAAAGAAATATTTTGTAACTTTATAAAAAATTTATTTTATACTTGCAAATATTTATTTAAATATTAGAAATATTTGAACTTTTTTTTTTGTTTTTAAGTATACAAATTTTTAATTTAAATATTACTTTCTCAAAAACAGCAATTTGTTTTTTAACATGAAAAGCATTGCCTTCTTTAATATTAATAAAACAAGTTAAATAAATATTTTATTAAATTTACGAACTAAATTTCTTTATTTAAAAAAATTAGATTGCTTTACTAAACATGCAATTATATTAAAATAAATAAATAAAAGCTTAATGGAAAGAATAAGTTATTTCAAATAAATTAATGACTTATCAGAATATATTTAATTATTTTTTTCAAATAAGTGAATAAATTACTTGCACGTGAAATAAATATATTTTTAATGCAGACAAATAATTATAAAAATCTGTAATAATAAAAAATATAAAAATATATTTTCTTCAATAAAAGAAATAAAAGTATTATGATTTTAGTAATTAATTTTCTTCAAATAAAATTTTTAATTTAAATAATATTTTCTTAAAAACAGCAATTATTTTCCAACATGAAAAAGATTGCCTTTTTAAATATTAATATCATAAATTAAATAAATATTTGATTAGATTTACGAACTAAATTTCTTTATTTCAAAAATACATATTTTGGTTTACTAAACATGCAATTATATTAAAATAAATAAATCAAAGCTTAATGGAAAGAATAAGTTATTTCAAATAAAATAATGACTTATCTGAATATATTAAATTATTTTTTCAAGTAAGTAAATTAATTACTTGCATATAAAATAAATATATTTTTAATGTAGACTAATTATAAAAATCTTTAATAATAAAAAAATATAAATATATATTTTCTTCAATGAAAGAAATTAAAATATTATGATTTAGTAAATGTTGGCGGGTGATAAATCAGAGTTTGTTTTATTCAGATTACTATATCGATTATGATTACAACGATTACACACGGTCAAACGTGCGACGTCAGAAAGAGAACTGAACTAGAATCTATAAGTATCGAAATTCGAAAGTAGAATAGATACACTGATAAAAAATTTTTTTTTGATGAAATAAATACATTACATTAAAATATTAAATATTTTGACTTAAATAAATATTTATTTGCGCGGCGAGAGTTTGGCTCGCGTCCGCTACGCGGCGCATCGCCAGTATCATTTTCGCGTAATTAAAATTCAACATCGATTCTTATAACTAGGGCCGCTCAGCAGAGTTTCTCTAATCCCAGTGTTCTCACTCAGGGTCGCCAGTCAGGGCGTGCTCACCCACATGTATTATTCAATTTTCAATTATAAATCTGTATAATTCTTTTTTAGGTTAAAATTCTTATTTTTCATGTAGTGCTTTTAAAAATTATTTGTTCAAATTGGTTCAAACATTTTCTTTTTTTGAAAAATGGGTTTTTTAATTTAAAAATATATTTTGTTGCTGTAGATTTATAAATTAACTTTCTTATTATATAGACAAAAATAATTTATTTCAAAAATGATATCGTTTTTCAAATTTAGTAAACATGGTTTTTATTTAAAAATGAATTTTTTTATTTTGAAGATATTTCCTTTTTTTGAAAAATGAGTTTTTATTTGAAAATATATTTTGTTATTGAAGGTTTATAAAATGTATTGCTTATTTAATTCAACTAACAATTTACTTAAAACAAAAAATTACTTTAACTTTAGTAATGATTTTTTTTGTTCAAAATAGCAGTTTTTTGGTTTAAAAATATATTTTCTTATTACTACTGTAGAAATCAAACCTTTTGATTCATTTAAAAAAAAAGATTTACTTATTTTAAACATTTGCATATTTATTTGAAAAACAAAATTTCTTTTATTTTGTAATGCGTTTTATAGTTTAAAATATTAGTTATTCAATTGAAGTATATACTTTTTGTTTAATAAATAACATTTACTTACTTTAAAGAATTAATTTTTCTACATTACTAAATGTTTTTTTTCTTTCTAAAAACACAAATGTTTCAAATTATGAAAATAATTTTCTTGCAAATAGTCAAAACAATGGTTTTTTAAATTCAAATTTAATTTTCTTGAATCTAGCAATTTTTTTTCAGTGTAGGTTAGAAATCCTGTCATACCGACGTGATGTAGCTGTCGTAGGCAAATGGTTATTTTAGAAAAATAGCTTCTGACTAGGCAAATGCTATCTGCCTGGCTAAATAGCTTTCACCATTTATTCTTGCTATTTTCCTAGTCAAATGCTATTTTCCTAGGCAGATGCTATTTGACATCGCTGTTAGGCAAATGGTATTCCGCGAAGCATGTATTTGGGAAATTCTTCAGTTTAGCTATCCCAGCACAGAAATCGATGAAATTAGGCTTATTCGACACGTTTTTGCACAAAACAACCGAATCTGGCAGAAAAAAGTGTCGCTCTGCCCCGCGAGGCGAGATATTTAGCATTAAAGTTGACGATTCTTAGCAGGTTAGAAATCCTGTCATACCGACGTGATGTAGCGATCATGAGCACACACACATGTGTGTATGTCCCGCTTTATAGAAGTTGTGATTTTCGTTAAAGAAGGGCACATACACACGTGTGTATGCCCTGCTTTATAGAAGTTGTGATTTTCGTTAAAGCAGGGCACATACACACGTGTGACGTATGTATGCTCTGCTTTATAGAAGTTGTGATTTTCATTAAAGCAGAGCACACACACATGTATGTATGTCCTGCTTTATAGAAGTTGTGATTTTCGTTAAAGCAGGGCACATACACACGTGTGTATGCTCTGCTTTATAAAAGTTGTGATTTTCATTAAAGCAGAGCACACACACATGTGTGTATGTCCTGCTTTATAGAAGTTATAACTGTGATTTTTGTTAAAGCAGGGCACATACACACGTGTGTATGCCCTGCTTTATAGAAGTTGCACACATGAGGAGGCCACTATTCTTCAGATTTACCCCATTTGCCTAACAGCGGTTCAGTCAAATAGCATCTGCCTAGGAAAATAGCGTTTGACTAGGAAAATAGCAAGAATAAATGGTGAAAGCTATTTGGCCAGGCAGATAGCATTTGCTTAGTCAGAAGCTATTTTCCTAAAATAACCATTTGCCTACGACATATGCATGGGCATAGCTAGACTTTCTGGGGGATGGGGAGGGCCATGGCCTCTCCCCAGATTGACCAAGTTCTTTCACATACTTTCCCCCCCCCCCGATTAAATCTTTTGGTTTAAAAATAATTGAACAATATTAGGACAAATATATTAGTGACAAAACATTTACCCCTATTTTAAAAGAAACAAACTGGGTATGTAATAAACAACAGATCATAAAGTCTTAAGCAGCAATCCTTTATCGCAAAACGGCCCAGTACTTTTCTAACTAAGATCTCTTTTAAACAAACAGAAACCTCTCGATTGTGATTGGCTAAATAGCTGTGAATCATCTGTCATACTACTTTCGAGTATTATCGCCTTTGTTCTACATTCCAGATGTTTCTGGAGTTACAGTTCAGAAGTAAATCCACCTATGGAAATCAAATATGATGAGAATTTCGTTACTATCATTGAACTATTCCACAAAATTAAATTCTTTTTTCTTTGCTCTTGCAGAATTTGGTGTTTTCAATTTTTATTTATCTCTTAGTATACTAAACTGTTATTTATTATTTCTCGCTTTTTGGGTGGGAGGCTACACACTGACTTGGGAAGGAACTGGCCCTCAGCACCCCCTTCCTCTGCCTATGCATATATAGAATAATTTTTATTTATCCAGCTCATCTATCTTATCTTTACGATAATCTACGATTTATGAATCCGAATTTTTCTTCTCATTAATCTTGCAAAACTCGAGTATCTATCAACTGTAACGCGTTTAAATCAATTGGTCTTTTGAGTACCACACCAAAGATATGATAACGATCGAATTTCTATCAGTTGCAAGACTCATATAAACTGCTGACGCTTCAAGTCAGTGATAAATCGACGCTCTCGCGGTATGTGTACTATATATATTCCCATTGAGTTTTATATGACTAAAATAAAAAGCTTTTTATAAATAAATTTATAAATTCGCGGTAAGTATAAAGTCTCTGCATTTGTAAGCTGCAGGATAAACGGACTGTGCCTTACAATGTTGGTAATATCGAACCACGTTTGCTCTTGTACTTTGAAACTCAATGACTGTGTTTACACACTCCTCGAACACATGTTGCCTTAACCGACGTAAACGATCACGTTACTAGCAGGTAGTTAAACCGAAGACTTTTCACGAACGCCATTACGTTGCGGCACGGCATGCCGCAGGATAGCCTGACACCATGCACGAGATAAATATTAACAATAAATCATAACATCGCGAGCCAATAAAATAGGCATTTTCACTCTTTTATTTATCTCGCCGGTGCACTTGGCACATTCCGACTATCGACTCTTCACTCACTGATTATCGGAGCGTAAACTTATAATAAACATAGAATTGAAAAGCTTTTTTTTCCAATTGGAAACAGACTGTTTTATGATACAGCCCCCTCATTACGATATGGTTTTTATCGCTAAACAACGGAGTGGAACTCATTCCTCGCGTTAGATGCGTCTTCGTCGCGACTCTTTCCGCGTTCCGCGTACATTCAATTAACGCGGCCCGCGTTACGTCGTGAAATCACAACGTTAATAAATGGAGCATTTAGTCTGTAGATGGAAAACGCGCGCTATTCAAAGAGATTACAAACAGCCATCTGCCTCACCCTTCCGAGGCACTCGCGCCCCTCTGCAACTACCCCATGTTACTCCCTTCCCCCGAATCAGCCACCTCTGCTAGATACCTCTTAGCTACCATACACTCTCGCAGCCTCGCTTATAGAATTCTTTTCCCTTTCCTCTCCACTCTACTCCGCACCGTGCCGCGCCATGCCGCTCCGCACCGCACCGCGCCGCGCCACGCACTCTCCAACCAACACGCGCATAGTAGTAGTAGTACCGTCCTCCCCTATCGCGGTACCCCACCACCGTCGCCCATTGCAGCGATGAGCGAACCAATATACCCAGAATCACATTGCCGCGCCGACCACCGCGAGGAGTGTGCGTCGCTTGTTACGCTGTCATTCATCGTTTTCGAAAACGCGTTATAACGAACAAAACGTATCGTCGTATCACAGTGTACGGAGGTATCGCACATGTAACCGCGTGCTCCCACTGCCTAACCTCACGCTCTTTTCTATTTCGCTGTCTGTGAGTGTCTTCCTTGGTGAGTGATACGTACTTATCCGCAGAGTTTAGTGATCGTGATCGTGTATTCGTGAGAAGCGAGTGTTCTCAACAGCGGGATTCTAACCTATTGCAGATACACGAATTCTCAAGTGTCTCTTTAATCGTGTTCCTCATGACTCGATCGTTCCATTAGCCAGCGCGCACGTACAGAGCCGCGCACTTCACATACTATATGCTGGATTTCGCGCCGGTAAGTGACCAAATTGTAACGTTTATTCTAGTTGATATGATTAGCGTTATACAATCTCAGTAAGGCACAAACAACGTCAGGGCCTACTTCTTCTTCTTCTTCTTTTGTTTAATGGCACCCGCCTCTTGTCAGTGACGATACGGCCAATATCTTATTGTAATGTAAGCTTAAGGGGCGAAATTTTGTAACACTAATGCAGACAGTAGTCGCAATACTTCAAAAAAATTTCCGTCCGGACAAAACACGTCCGAACACGTTAAAACGTGTCGTCCGCGAAACACGTCCGAACTCGTTGCTATGACCAATCAATTGAACGTCAGGGCGTAAGAAATTACCGCATGTCACATTACACGAACGTTTTTCGTATATAGCGAGTGGGCCGAGTGGCTCGTTACTGTACGTGGCGCCATCTCGAGTATCGGTGCGAAGTGCGAGGGCGTGGAATTTCCCAGTACCCACGGGAGGTTTCGTAATATTAAACATTTTCTCTCTATTTTTTCTCCATTTTATTGTTACTCCTTTCATTATTTTTTCTGTCAATTATCGATCAAGGTTTTTTTCTCGCTTACCGCAGCGCGGTAATAAATATCGACGAGATTCAATTGGCTAAATATGAGCGGTTCTTTTCCTCCCCCTCTCCATCGTTTCTTTCAAATAAGCACATTCATGATTACTTATTAATGATACACGAAAAATAAAAATTCCGCGCATTTGCATTCTAGATCTAGATCATATTACATTGTGCACAACAACATTGTTGATAGAATAATCAACAATGAGTCACTCGATTGATCGCCTTACTCATCGTAAATCTTTATCAGATAAATTCAACTTGGATGTGTTTAATCGAATCTTTCTGTTGTGTAAACAGAGCTGCGTATTTAATCGCTTTATGCTCAAGGCGAATACAAGTGAATTAATCGCTCCACGAGTCGCTCCAGCGATTGTAACCAATAGCGATTACATTATTGATCGTGAGATTGCGCGGAGCACTAATTCTTAATAGCAAAGCATAATAGTCATCGAGAATCTGGAGCGTGAATGATTTACCTATAATCCATCTTCGTTAATTAGAACTAAGCATACCGGAAATGATATATCTCGAACGAAACAAGTGCAGGATGTACTGTCTAACGGTAAAATTAAAATCTGATAAAAAAATTATTTTGCTTCTTTATGTGCTGGTAAACAAATCATCAATTGAAAATGACTTAATTAATAGTATAACTTAGCTCTGCTGTCTTACCGTTATGTATAATACACGCTCGGAGTAACCTTGTAGCTGTATAAATTACAGTGCAACGCTGACGCAAATTAAACTCGCGTGTTTCGCATTATTCTAATGAATTGCATCGAAACGCGCGAATGCGCTATTTTATCTCATCATCACGAAAACGTACTCGCGCATGTATAATACAAAGGACGATAAAATGAATTTTCATTGCAGGTAATGCGTAAATCGATCAAGCTCCAAGTAATTACATATATATCTACTAGCGTTTCGGCCCGCGCTTCGCGCGGGAATTATCATATCATACTATTATATAAAACGCTACTGTTTGTCTGTCTGTCCATCCGTCCGTCTGTCCGCGAACTACTCATTCGTTAGCAAATCGAATCTTTACCAAAAGTATATGAAGTAGGGGTAGAATTTCCCGGGGAGTGCCATGACGTGTATAGTTTTTTGTTACCGATTTTCTGGAAACCGGTTTTTTTAATTTTTTGGGAAATAATTGATTGAATCTTTTCGTTAGTGGACCGAATCTTTACCAAAAGTATATGAAATAGTTGTAGAATTTCCTGGGAAGTGCCATGATGTGTATAGTTTTTTGTTACCAATTTTTTGGAAATCGGTTTTTAAAATTTTTCAAATTTTTCTCACAGAATTATAGATTAAACAGGGGTAGAATTTTCCGGGGAGTGTCATGATGTATATAGTTTGTCGTTACCGATTTTCTAAAAACCGGTTTTTTAAATTTTTTAGAGAGAGAGATAGAGAGAGAAAGAGAGAGAGAGAGAGAGAGAGAGAGAGAGAGAGAGAGAGTGATGTGTGAATGAATTGAATGTATTTTTCGTCTGATTTACTTGACATCGTCGAATACTATAGTATATTTCACGTTTATTTCATGTTTTCTTAGTGTGTAAATATACTATAAAGTATATTTCACGTTTATTTAAAGACAACTTTATAAGTTGACAATTTCACATATATCTCTTTCTCTTTCTCTCTCTCTCTCTCTCTCTGAAAAATTTAAAAAACCGATTTTTGAAGTAATAGATTCTGACCCCTTATAGTATTAATATAATTCAGGCGTGTGTGTGCGCGTTAGGTGTGTATGTTTTGTGCGTGGATGAGTAGAGGGGAGAGGCGTAAAACAAAAAAAAGTCGCGACATTTTCATCCCCGAAAAATTTGCATTTTGGTACCAAATTTGAGAGAATCGGCCCATAAATGTGGAAGTAGTTTGCGATTAATTATTATTTATAAAATTACTTTTACAATTTTAATATTTATAATTTTTTATATAATTTATATAAAAATTTTTAAATATATATTTTATTAATATTTTAATTATTATATTACTCACTTATACAATTTTATAATTCTAAATTTATAAAATTTCTCTGTATATTACATTTTTTGTAAAACATTTTTTACTTCCTTCTATTATTTTTTACTTCCTTGATATGTCGATCATATTTCATAATTAAATATGGTGAATATGGTACTACCCATCGATTATCAATTTCTTTGCCTCTGACGATGTATTTTTTCTCAAAATTCCTTCGTTGATACATAGAATACCCATTTACATTAGCATTAGTTTCTTCACGAAACTCTTTTGAAAAACCTATTGAACATTTTCCATCGTCCCCAGTGCAAGGATATCTCTGGGAGGGATCTCCGTCTTGTTTCCGCTTCTCCTTTTTCTTCTTTTTCTCCTTATCATTCTTCTTCTTTTCTTCCTTCTTTTCCTCTGTCGGAGGATGTTTCTAATGCTGTCGCATATTAGGAACCTATCTCATAATACTTTCCTCTACACTTTATAGCAATCCCGGGGAAATTCTACCTTTATTCCATATGTAATTCTTTAAGATTCAATTATTTCCCGAGAAATTGGAAAAATTTCGTAACCGGTTTCCAAAAAGATCGGTAACGAAAAATAATACACTTTATAGCACTCCCTAGAAAATTTTACCTCTACTTTATATACAATTGTTTGAGATTTGGTCAATTAATTTCCGAAAAAGTGGAAAATTTTCTGATACCGATTTTCCAAAAGATCGGTAACGAAAAATTATACACTTTATGGCAATCCCCGGGAAATTCTACCCCTACTTCATATAATTCTTTAAGATTCGGTCAATTAATTTTCGAAAAATTGGAAAAATTTTGTAACCGGCTTCTAAAAAGATTGGTAACGAAAAATAATACACTTTATAGCACTCCCTAGAAAATTCTACCTCTACTTCATATAATTCTTTAAGATTCGGTCAATTAATTTTCGAAAAATTGGAAAAATTTTGTAACCGGCTTCCAAAAAAATCGGTAACGAAAAATTATATATTTTATAACACTCCCCGGAAAAATCTACCCCTATTTCATATATAATTCTTATAAAATTAGAAAAATTAGAAAAATAAGTTGTGTGTGTGAAGCTAGCGTCTCATTTTGCGGAAACTCACAAATTATTGAGAGTTCTGACTTCCTTTTCAATAGTTCTAGAGTTCCTGATAGTTTAAACAAATAGTTCTGGCCTTTAAAGCCAAAAAACGCGCAAGTACAAACTGAGACGCTAGGTTCACGCAGCGTCTCATTTTGTCCTACACAAGTTCCACCACTGTATTTCATCAGATTTTGCGAGATCTATAGTTCTATAACAGTTCTATAAAGAGTTCTGCCATATAAAAGCAAAAAAATTAATTATAAGGTAGTAAAAAAAATTTCAATACCGAGTTGAGACGCCAGTTGAAATCTCGGATTTCCGGTTTATGTAAAATATTTTTCGAGAAGTTCTGAACATATAGAAGCATTTTCTAAACAGTTCCCGGCACTAGCAATGTTGTATAATTTTAAAAAAATTAATAACGCTTGAAAGTCAGGAATTTATCAAGAATAGGGTGAGACGCTGGCCGTATTTCGACAGCTCTGCGGGTTTTATTATAATTTTCGTGTAGTTCTGAACGTGTTCTAACGTTTTCTAAAGAGTTCTGGCGATAAGCATTATTTAATCATTTTTTAAATAATTTTTATCGCCCGAGAAAGACGCATTTACGGGTATATGGGTGAGACGCTGTAGGAAATCTCGGAGTTCTGGCTTATATAAAATATTTTTCGTATAGTTCTAAGTGTATTGAAGCAATTTCTAAAGAGTTCCGGGCATTAGCAATATTGTATAATTTTTAAATGAATTAATAACGCTCGGAAATCGGGAATTTATCGAGAATAGGGTGAGACGCTGGCCGTATTTCGACAGTTCTGCGGATTTTATTATAAATTTCGTGTAGTTCTGAACGTGTTTTAACGTTTTCTAAAGAGTTCTGGCGATAAGCATTATTTAATCATTTTTTAAATAATTTTTATCGCCCGAGAAAGAAGCATTTACGGGTATATGGGTGAGACGCTGTAGGAAATCTCGGAGTTCTGGCTTATATAAAATATTTTTCGTATAGTTCTAAGTGTATTGAAGCAATTTCTGAAGAGTTCCGGGCATGGCAATGTTGTATAAGGTTTAAATAAATTAATAACGCTCGAAAATCGGGAATTTATCGAGAATAGGGTGAGACGCTGGCCGTATTTCGACAGTTCTGCGGGTTTTATTATAATTTTTGTGTAGTTCTGAACGTGTTCTAACGTTTTCTAAAGAGTTCTGGCGATAAGCATTATTTAATCATTTTTTAAATAATTTTTATCGCCCGAGAAAGACGCATTTACGGGTATATGGGTGAGACGCTGTAGGAAATCTCGGAGTTCTGGCTTATATAAAATATTTTTCGTATAGTTCTAAGTGTATTGAAGCAATTTCTAAAGAGTTCCGGGCATTAGCAATATTGTATAAGGTTTAAATAAATTAATAACGCTCGAAAATCGGGAATTTATCGAGAATAGGGTGAGACGCTGGCCGTATTTCGACAGTTCTGCGGGTTTTATTATAATTTTTGTGTAGTTCTGAACGTGTTCTAACGTTTTCTAAAGAGTTCTGGCGATAAGCATTATTTAATCATTTTTTAAATAATTTTTATCGCCCGAGAAAGACGCATTTACGGGTATATGGGTGAGACGCTGTAGGAAATCTCGGAGTTCTGGCTTATATAAAATATTTTTCGTATAGTTCTAAGTGTATTGAAGCAATTTCTAAAGAGTTCCGGGCATTAGCAATATTGTATAAGGTTTAAATAAATTAATAACGCTCGAAAATCGGGAATTTATCGAGAATAGGGTGAGACGCTGGCCGTATTTCGACAGTTCTGCGGGTTTTATTATAATTTTTGTGTAGTTCTGAACGTGTTCTAACGTTTTCTAAAGAGTTCTGGCGATAAGCATTATTTAATCATTTTTTAAATAATTTTTATCGCCCGAGAAAGACGCATTTACGGGTATATGGGTGAGACGCTGTAGGAAATCTCGGAGTTCTGGCTTATATAAAATATTTCCTACAGCGTCTCACCCATATACCCGTAAATGCGTCTTTCTCGGGCGATAAAAATTATTTAAAAATTATTAAATAATGCTTATCGCCAGAACTCTTTAGAAAACGTTAGAACACGTTCAGAACTACACGAAAATTATAATAAAACCCGCAGAGCTGTCGAAATACGGCCAGCGTCTCACCCTATTCTTGATAAATTCCTGACTTTCGAGCGTTATTAATTTTTTTAAAATTATACAACATTGCTAGTGCCGGGAACTGTTTAGAAAATGCTTCTATATGTTCAGAACTTCTCGAAAAATATTTTACATAAACCGGAAATCCGAGATTTCAACTGGCGTCTCAACTCGGTATTGAAATTTTTTTTACTACCTTATAATTAATTTTTTTTCTTTTATATGGCAGAACTCTTTATAGAACTGTTATAGAACTATAGATCTCGCAAAATCTGATGAGATACAGTGGTGGAACTTGTGTAGGACAAAGTGAGACGCTGCGTGAACCTAGCGTCTCAGTTTGTACTTGCGCGTTTTTTGGCTTTAAAGGCCAGAACTATTTGTTTAAACTATCAGGAACTCTAGAACTATTGAAAAGGAAGTCAGAACTCTCAAAAATTTGTGATTTTCCGCAAAATGAGACGCTAGCTTCACACACACAAATAAGTTTCCAGAAAATCGTTAGCTAGAAATCTAATGTGAAATCTAATGTGATTTCGTCATATTCTATCTATTAGTTTAAACAAATTTTACTTCAATAAATTTTTTTAAAACATCTATTTATACTTTTTTATGGGTATATTATTAACATATCTTACATTTCTTTTCTAATATTGGTCACTGGTCATTTTACTTCCCATTCTCTGCTCATATTCCTCTTCTCCATTTTCTTCTTTATGACGGGCTTTGTTCCTTACGTCAAATACACGTGCTTACACTTTCTGGTATTTTAAACTTTTCTGACACCTTGTATAGACTGTCCGTCTGCTCCGATAATGTGTCACTTCGAAACTTTAGGTTATGGCCGTGAGCAGGGACCATCAACTCTCACATGACAGAATGCGTTCCAAAACTTATAAAAAAAAGTCGGACAATTTTTTTGGCCACAACCATACATTTTTTTAAACAAAAATCGGAAACCCCTTTAGAAAAATTAGAAAAACTTCGTAACCGGTTTCAAAAAAATCAATTTATTAATGAAAAATTATTTATTAATAAAAAATTTAACAGCCTCCAAAAATTAAAAAAATTTTGACACGACTCCTATTTCATATATAATTTTTTAAGATTTAGTCAATTAATTTAAAAATTTGTAACGGTTCCCAAAAAAATCGGTAACGAAAAATTGTACATTTTATAGCAATCCCGGGGAAATTCTACTTTAAGATTTAATTATTTCCCGAGAAACTGGAAAAATTTTGTAACCGGTTTCCAAAAAGATCGGTAACGAAAATTAATACACTTTATAGCACTCCCCAGAAAATTCTACTTCTACTTTATATACAATTGAGATTCGGTCAATTAATTTCCGAAAAATTGGAAAACTTTTTAATACCGATTTCCCCAAAGATTGGTAACGAAAAATTATACACTTTATGGCAATCCCTTGGAAATTCTACCACTACTTCATATAATAATTCTTTAAGATTCGGTCACTTAATTTCCGAAAAAGTGGAAAAATTTTGTAACCGGTTTCCAAAAAGATCGGTAATGAAAAATTATACACTTTGTTGCACTCCCCGGAAAATTCTACCCGTTTCATATATAATTTTTTTAAATTCGGTCGATTATTTCTCGAAAAATTAGAAAAATCGATTTCCAGAAAATTGGTAGCAAAATCTATCTATCTATCTATCTATCTATCTATCTATCTATCTATCTATCTATCTATCTATCTATCTATCTATCTATCTATCTATCTATCTATCTATCTATCTATCTATCTATCTATCTATCTATCTATCTATCTATCTATCTATCTATCTATCTATCTATCTATCTATCTATCTATCTATCTATCTATCTATCTATCTATCTATCTATCTATCTATCTATCTATCTATCTATCTATCTATCTATCTATCTATCTATCTATCTATCTATCTATCTATCTATCTATCTATCTATCTATCTATCTATCTATCTATCTATCTATCTATCTATCTATCTATCTATCTATCTATCTATCTATCTATCTATCTATCTATCTATCTATCTATCTATCTATCTATCTATCTATCTATCTATCTATCTATCTATCTATCTATCTATCTATCTATCTATCTATCTATCTATCTATCTATCTATCTATCTATCTATCTATCTATCTATCTATCTATCTATCTATCTATCTATCTATCTATCTATCTATCTATCTATCTATCTATCTATCTATCTATCTATCTATCTATCTATCTATCTATCTATCTATCTATCTATCTATCTATCTATCTATCTATCTATCTATCTATCTATCTATCTATCTATCTATCTATCTATCTATCTATCTATCTATCTATCTATCTATCTATCTATCTATCTATCTATCTATCTATCTATCTATCTACCTATCTATCTATCTACCTATCTATCTCAGAATGTGCGAATATCCGTTTTCTTCTCTCTCCTCTTTCTGCCTTTTCCTTACAATTTGCAAATGACATATGTCACAAAAGGACATATGATATGTGAAACTGTCAACTTACGAAGTTGTCTTTTTTATATGAATTTTTAATCGAGTATCTTTTTTATATAAATTTTTAATCGCGTTTAATCGATAATAATTTTATACTATACTTTCATATACTTTTGATAAAAATTCGGTCCACTAACGAAGAGATTCGATCAATTATTTCCCGAAAAAATAAAAAAACCGACATATAAACAAACGGCGATGCGAGTCGAGCACGGATCGTGGTGCTCAATAACAATTATAACTTGTATTTACAAAAGAACGTTTTGGCTCCTCCTTTGAGCCATCTTCAGCTTTATTAACAGAATAAGGTTTGCTTGTGACCGTTCTCATTTCGTATCCAACCGACACTTGTGTGACTGCGATATTCTCGCTTCTATATCGAGATGTGCGTTTCTCTATATTCACACCGGTTTGCTGCGTATTTTTGACTGTTCCGAGATGTGCGATTCTTTGTATCCGCACCGTTTTGCTACGACTTTTTATTGTAATTTTGACTGCTGCAGAACTTGAGTGGAAATGTCCACCATAATCGTGTGTACCAGCTCGTTTATCACGACATCTCTCCAAGAAGGGAGGTTGCTGCCTCGAGCTCTGCAGGAATGATCTTTATTCTGTTAATAAAGCTGAAGATGGCTCAAAGGAGGAGCCGAAACGTTCTTTTGTAAATACAAGTTATAATTGTTATTGCGCACCACGATCCGCGCTCGACTCGCATCGCCGTTTGTTTATATGACAATTTCACGAGTCCAAACTTAGTTTTAAAAAAACCGATTTCTAGAAAATCGGTAACAAAAAACAATACACATTATGGCACTCCCCGGAAAATTCTACCCCTACTTCATATATTTTTAGTAAAAATTCGGTCCACTAACGAATGTGATTCGGTCAATTTCCCGAAAAATTGGAAAAATTACAAAAATCGGTTTCCAAAAAATCGGTAGCGAAAAACTATACACTTTATGGCACTCCCCGGGAAATTCTACCCCTGTTTCATATACAATTCTTTGAAATTTGGTCGATTATTTCCCGAATTCGGTAGATTATTTCCCGAAAAATTAAAAAAATTAAAAAAATCGATTTCCAGAAAATCGGTAATGAAAAATTAACCACGACATTTTCATCCCCGAAAAATTCTACCCCTATTTCATATACTTTTGGTAAAAATTCGGTCTACTAACGAATGAGTAGTTCGCGTACATACATACATACATACATACAGACGACGGTACTTATATATATAAATGATGATGATATATATATGTATTATACATATATATATATGTAAAAGTAACAGTACAAAATAAAAATATTTAATTAAAACAAAATAAATAAATTTTTCTTGTAAAAAATCTTGGCGCTGCTAGACTTTGAAATTTAAACATTAAAATTTAAACATTAGTACTAAGATTTTTGATTAAATAAATAACAATAAACATAATTTAGGGAAGAATGCGACAGGAGTAAAAAAGCAGCGCCAAGTTTTTTTACAAGAAAAATTTATTTATTTTGTTTTAATTAAATATTTTTATTTTGTACTGTTACTTTTTTAATTCTTTGTAATTAAAATGATTCTTTGTAATATTAAAAATTTGTTAAAGAGAATTAAGAAGCTATTATCACTTGGGTTTAGAATAGGAAGACCCTTGAATAGGAATACGAAGATACCACTTGGGTTTTTTGCTTCCTCATAGAGGAAGCTTTGTTTTTGTAAATTCGTATATGAACCTTTGATTGCGTATAAAGTTGGTTCTAATCAACCAAATTTAAAAGAATTATATATAAAATAGGGGTAGAAGAAACCAAAGAAAAGATTGTTTTTTGAGTTTTTAATGTCAATATGTTCAGAATGTTTTAAAACGTCGAAATATTGCATTAAAAAAAATGTCGGTATGTGTGTATGTCTGTGCCAAATTTACAGAAATTTCTATAACTCCAAAACTGATCAACCAAATCTTAACGAATTATATATGAAATAGGGGTAGAAAAGACTGAAGAATATAATAGAATTAATAAAAATTGTTAATAATAAAGGGGTTACCGATTTCTGTTAAAAAAAAATAACTAAGTTTACCGAAATTTCTATAACTCCAGAACAAATTAATCAAATCTTAACGAATTATATATGAAATAGGGGTAGAAAAGACTGAAGAATATAATAGAATTAATAAATTTTGTTAATAATAAAGGGGTTACCGATTTCTGTTAAAAAAACAGCCAAACTTACTAAAATTTCGATAACTTAAGAATTGATTAACCAAATTTTAAAGAATTATATATAAAATAGGGGTAAAAAAACTGAAGAATATAATAGAATTAATAAAAATTGTTAATAATAAAGGAGTTACCGATTTCTATCTAAAAGAATCTACAAGATGGTCCTAATTTCCACAAATTTTTTGAGATATCGAGGTTAATTTTTTTTATGGATAGATCGCAAGTATTATTAAAGGTAGGTTGGTGTTGAATTTGGCAATGATGGGTGAAGGGGTTACCGATTTTTGCCTAGAGAGAGAGAGAGAGAGAGAGAGAGAGAGAGAGAGAGAGAGAGAGAGAGAGAGAGAGAGAGAGAGAGAGAGAGAGAGAGAGAGAGAGAGAGAGAGAGAGAGAGAGAGAGAGAGAGAGAGAGAGAGAGATTATTTGTGTGTTTTACTACATTTGTCCTCCGGGGCGAAGCCCGGGTAACCAGCTAGTCTTATATATAGAACGTATCATTAAAGGAAGGTTGTTTTAAATTTCGCGAAAATTGGTGAAAGATAGGTTGGTGTTGAATTTGGCAATGATCGGTGAAGGGGTTACCGATTTTTACCTAAAAAGTGTACAAGTTATATATGTAATCTATATATATAGAATGTATCATTAAAGGAAAGTTGTTTTGAATTTCACGAAGATTGGTGAGAGTTACCGATTTCTGCTTAAAAAAAAATTTTTTTTTACCCCTATTTTATATATAATTTTTTAAGATTTGGTTGATTAAACCCAGCTTTATACGCGATCAAAGGCATATATAATTCTTTTAAATTCGGTTGATTAAACTTAGCTTTGTATGCGATCAAAATTATGGACCTTTGATCGCATACAAAGCTAAGTTTAATACAAAAGACCGAATTAAAAATTGTTTTTTGAGTTTTCGTTGCCAATGTGTTGTTTTAAAGGGTACGAAAAAATGTATATGTGCCAAAACCGAAATTATTATAACTCCAAAACTAATCAACCAAATCTTAAAAAATTATATATGAAATAGGGGTAGAAAAGACTGAAAAATATAATAAAATTAGAAATAGATCAATATCTCCAAATTTGCGGAAGTTAGAGCAACCACGGACATTTCTAAAAAAATTCAAAATTTTTTTTAATTACTTTGTCACAATTTTTAAGTATGCAAATTATTTTTAGTCGTGCAAGTAGAAACCTGCACATTATAGTTTTTAAGTGTGCAAGTAGAAACCTACACATTGCTTCTTTCTAGTATTTAAGTGTGCAAGTAGAAACCTTCGCTCACAAAGCTCCTCTATGAGGAAGCCAAAACAAATAGAACTATGAGGAAGCAATGTGCAGGTTTCTACTTGCACCTCTTTTTTTTAAAGTAGTTGCATAACAATTATCTTTCAAAACAATATACATATTCTCTTTACAATTGGCGCAATTTAATTTAAAGATTTCACATCTTTTTTTGAAATACATGTCACTTGAGTTAAGTTAGATAATATAATTTTGTGAAAAAGATATAAAGCTACCACTTAGGTTAGATACATGTCACTTGAGTTAAGTTAGATAATATAATTTTGTGAAGAAAAAATTAAAGATTTCACATCTTTTTTTTTAAATACATGTCACTTGAGTTAAGTTAGATAATATAATTTTGTGAAAAAAATATAAAGCTACCACTTAGGTTAGATTTTTGAATTTACAAAATACATTGCGTGTACTCTGCACTTTTTTATCTTTTTTGAAAAAGGTAATTTTGTACTGATATCACCTATTTTGAATTTTAAGCAAGAATCTGCAAAACATTTTTATTTTTTATTTTTTAATTATTCACAAAATTAGCAATAACAACAAATACATAAAAATTAATAATATTTAAGTAAAAGTAAATTATACATTTCTCACAAAAATTGAAGGAACACTAAATTTATCTTTAAAAATAGGCAAAATTCGAGCAGCTGTAAATTTGTTAAAAATGAATAAAAATTAAATTTCAAGCTTAAAGCGGGGAGCACACAATTCTGCATAAAGCACATGTGTATGGACCAATCAATTTTCTTATGCTTACGCATTATGCATTGTGCAGGGGGGCTTAAAACCTCTATTTTTGATCGAAAGGTTACTATTATTCGTCCAATTTTTATTATGTCTAGACATAATTTTAATTCAGCGAATTTTTATTATGTTATGACATAATTTTAATTCTGCCGCTAGGGAATTTTTAAGTCGATTTTTATGAATCAAGCTTGAATTTGATGTCTAGGTGTCTCAGGTTGCCGATAACGAGGTCCACATAGTGCGCTCCATAGTTTTCGGTGTCCAGGTGTATTAATACCTTGAATTTGATGTCCACGTGTTCCAGGTTGCCGATGACGGGTTCCAGATAGTACGCTTCATAGTTTTCGGTGTCCAGGTGTAATAATAAGTTGAATTCGATGTCTAGGTGTCCCACATTGCCGGTCTACATAGTGCGCTCCGTAGTTTTCGGTGTCTACGTGTATTAATACCTCGAATTCGATATCTACGTGTCCTACATTCAGATTTAAAGTTATTAATACACCTAGACACCAAAAACTACGAAGTGCACTATGGGAACCTCGTCATCGGCAACTTGGGACACGTAGACATCGAACTCGAGGTATTATTACACTTAGACACCGAAAACTACAGAGCGCGCTATCTGGACCTCGTCATCAGCAACCTGGGACACCTAGACATCAATTTCAAGGTATTAATACACGTAGACACCGAAAACTACAGAACGCACTATGTGGACCTCGTCATCGGCAACCTGGGACACGTGGACATCGAATTCAAACTATTAATACACGTAGACACCGAAAACTACGGAGCGCATTATGTGGACCTCGTCATCAGCAACCTGGGACACGTAGACATCGAATTTACTGTATTATTACACCTGGACACCGAAAACTATGAAGCGCACTATTTGTACCTCGTCATCGGCAACCTGGGATACCTAGACATCGAATTCAAGCTTGATTCATAAGAATCAATATATATTATATATATACCTAATTTACCTAAATAGAAATCTTCTTCCTGACCGATAAGTCTATCGACCTTTAATTTACCTAACTAGATCGTTCGAAATACGCGCGCAATATCGAAACTGGCGATACCTGCGCCGCCAGCGTCGAAAAAGTGAAATTTCTGATTATATATATGTCATAAGACGTCGGCGTTAGGAGAAGAAGTATCTTAAAAATAAATTTTCACATTTGGACTTTGCGTCGCAATTCGTAGGGCACGTAGCGGAATATTATAAGAGAAACCCTCCCCCCCCTCTAATTGGACTCCAAGCTATCGATCAAGCCCAAGCCTACTTAGAACTTGATCCGTTCACTCGTTATCAAGATCTCAACATCTCGGGTACTCGCAACCCGTCGCGTCGCGTAAAAGAGTCACGGTCGGTCTCGCTCCGCGTATACTTGGCACGAGACGCACGAGACACTATTGTGTCTCTTGACGGTCAGTCTCGCTCCGCGTGTACTTGGCACGAGACACTACTTGATAATTCACATTAATGTGCTATTTTTGAAAGACGACAGAATTAATTCATACATGTGTTTCCCCGTTTCAATACTTAATACATTCAATAAATGTTGTAATTTAACGATTGTTCGATTATATTTAAAATCTCGCTTTTGAAGTAATTGAAACATCATTAATCATATTAGTATAATGCTAGTTAACTTTTGTAATCAAAATCTTTTTTTCTTTCCTAAAGTTTTTACTTTTGAAAAAGCTGTCAAATCTCAAATGAGATTTTGATCATTTTCTCAAATGAGAAAACTAAGAAGAAAAAGAAACAAAATTGCAACGGAATTAACGTCAATTACAAGTGAAAGATCCACCGAAGCGCATCTGTCAAGATCTTTATACTTTCGCAGAATGCATATTGTAGGTAGGCAGGTATACCTTCTCTTTCTTTATCTCCTTTTTCGATCTTTTCAAATGTATTTTTACATTTTTTATCCAAATCTGTTTCGTAACGAATTTATTAGCTGATTAAGTAACATTGATTACAGCTTTACAATATGCTAACATTGATTATTCCATCAGGAATACATGTGCTCACTCTCAAATATCGTATTGATTCGTAACATAATGACATTTATGTCGTTCGACTAATTCCATTGACAGATATATACATATCAAGAGACACGGTAGTGTCTCGCGCCAAGTACACGCGAAGCGAGACCGCACCGTCAAGAGACACGGTAGTGTCTCGCGCCAAGTACACGCGAAGCGAGACCGCACCGTGACTCTTTTACGCGACGCGACGGGTTGCGAGTACCCGAGATGTTGAGATCTCGATAACGAGTGAACGGATCAAGTTCTAAGTAGGCTTGATCGATAGTTGGGGTTAAAATAGGGGGGGTTTTTCTTATAATATTCCGCTACGTGCCCTACGAGCGGAGATATTGCGACGCAAAGTCCAAAATGTGAAAATTTTATTTAAGAAACGTCGTCGTCGTCGTCGTCTACTACATTCTCTCTAGTGTCACTTTCATGGCGCTGGAGTCGCGCGTCCTTTTCACTTTTTCGACACTGGCGGCGCAGGTATCGCCAGTTTCGATATCGCGCGCGTATTTCGAACGATCTAGTAGATAAATTATAGGTCGATAGACTTATCGGTCAGGAGGAAGATTTCTATTTAGGTAAATTAGGTATTATATATATTGAGTCAATTGCTTCATGTATATCTAGAGAGATTTCGTATCCTTACATCGTATTACCACCGCTGCCGGAAAAGAAAGTTCTCTACGCTTGGCAGAAAGTGCCGCTAGGAAATTTTTAAGTCGATTCTTATGAATCAAGCTTGAATTCGATGTCTAGGTATCCCAGGTTGCCGATGACAAGGTCCAGATAGTGCGCTTCATAGTTTTCGGTGTCCAGGTGTAACAATACGTTGAATTCGATGTCTACGTGTTCCAGGTTGCCGATGACGAAGTCCACATAGTGCGCTTCGTAGTTTTCGGTGTCTACGTGTATTAATACCTTGAATTCGATGTCCACGTGTCCCAGGTTGCCGATGACGGGATCCAGATAGTGCGCTTCATAGTTTTCGGTGTCCAGGTGTAATCGTACGTTGAATTCGATGTCTAGGTGTCCCAAGTTGCCGATGACGAGGTTCACATAATGCGCTCCGTAGTTTTCGGTGTCTACGTATATTAATACCTTGAATTCGATGTCCACGTGTCCCAGCTTGCCGATGACGGGATCCAGATAGTGCGCTTCATAGTTTTCGGTGTCCAGGTGTAATCGTACGTTGAATGCGATGTCTCGGTGTCCCAGGTTGCTGATGACGATGTCTAGATAGTGAGCTCCGTAGTTTTCGGTGTCCAGGTGTAATAATACGTTAAATGTGATGTCTAGGTGTCCCAGGTTGCCGATGACGATGTCTAGATAGTGAGCTCCGTAGTTTTCGGTGTCTACGTGTATTAATACCTTGAATTCGATTTCTAGGTGTCCCAGGTTGCCGATGACAAGGTCCATATAGTGCGCTTCGTAGTTTTCGGTGTCCAGGTGTAATAATACGTTGAATGCAATGTCTAGGTGTCCCAGGTTGCCGATGACGATGTCTAGATAGTGAGCTCCGTAGTTTTCGGTGTCTACGTGTATTAATACCTTAAATTCGATTTTTAGGTGTCCCAGGTTGCCGATGACGGGGTCCACATAGTGCGCTTCGTAGTTTTCGGTATCCAGGTGTAATAATACGTTGAATGCGATGTATAGGTGTCCCAGGTTGCCGATGACGATGTCTAGATAGTGAGCTCCGTAGTTTTCGGTGTCTACGTGTATTAATACCTTGAATTCGATGTCCACGTGTCCCAGGTTGCCGATGACGGGATCCACATAGTGCGCTCCGTAGTTTTCGGTGTCTACGTGTATTAATACCTTGAAATTGATGTCTAGGTGTCCCAGGTTGCTGATGACGAGGTCCAGATAGCGCGCTCTGTAGTTTTCGGTGTCTAAGTGTAATAATACCTCGAGTTCGATGTCTACGTGTCCCAAGTTGCCGATGACGAGGTTCCCATAGTGCACTTCGTAGTTTTTGGTGTCTAGGTGTATTAATAACTTTAAATCTGAATGTAGGACACGTAGATATCGAATTCGAGGTATTAATACACGTAGACACCGAAAACTACGGAGCGCACTATGTAGACCGGCAATGTGGGACACCTAGACATCGAATTCAACGTATTATTACACCTGGACACCGAAAACTATGGAGCGCACTATGTGGATCTTGTCATCGGCAACGTGGGACACCTAGACATCGAATTCAACGTATTATTACACCTGGACACCGAAAACTATGGAGCGCACTATTTGTAACCCGTTATCGGCAACCTGGGATACCTAGACATCGAATTCAAGCTTGATTCATAAGAATCGACTTAAAAATTCCCTAGCAGCAGAACTAAAATTATGTCATGACATAATAAAAATTCGTTGAATTAAAATTATGTCTAGACATAATAAAAACTGGACAAATTAAAATTATGTCTAGACATAATAAAAATTGGATAAATTAAAATTATGTCTGACATAAAAATAATTCCGCATTTTTATTATGTGTATACACATAATTTTAATTCATACGATTTTTATTATGTGTACACATAATTTGTTTTCGAATGAACGTAAATCGTATTTGTTACAATATCTATCCATTATTGAAAATCGATATGCGCGACAAAAGCTCTTGTATATCATTAATTATGTTATTATTTATTATATATATTTCTATCCATATATTTTCAGTATTATTAGAAAAATTATTAGCATTTAGGATACGAATCTTTTTCCGTTAGTTTGTAAGTTTCATGATTAAAAAGATCATGTCGTATTATTAACATATACCTAAAGATTTATAGAATCGTTATTAATTTTATTATATATCTCAATTGCGCGAATCTTAAATATGTTTTGTAAAAATTATGCATAATATTCCTATGCAAGGATACTTGTTTAATTATTTCTTCCTATTGCATTTAAGTATAGAAAAATATACAATTTCTATGTGTTTGCACTTTATATTTAATGAGCAGGCAATTAAATATATATGATTGAATTTGCACTACATTTACATGACACCGTTAATCGGGTTTTATAACATCAGTAGTTGTCAGGAAGACCGATCGTAATCATTCTTCAGAAGAATGGAATAGTTGTGATTGACTGGCCTAAGAACTACCAATGTTATAAAACCCGATCAACAGTGCCATGTAAACGTAGTCTATGTCTCTTTATTGACTGACATAGTTATATACTTTTAAATCTTTTTCTTTTCTAAAATTCAATCAATTGAATAGCAAAAACTACGTTATCATATTATATATTTTTGGTACGTAGTGTGCAAATGTATTTTGAAATGAAGATTATATATTTTCTACTGAATTATTTACACACACGTGCGGTTTCAGAGAATCATTTTTCGCCAACTCAAATATGTTCCTACTCAACTGTCAAAATATGAAAGATAATTTTATCTAGTTGTGACATTCGCTCAAATTCCCGAAATAATTTTCAAGGATGTGAGTACGAATATATATATCGTACTATTTAATATTTATAATTAATAGAAAATTATAAACGATGCGTTATATATGAGAAATTTGACAGAATTGCTTTTATCAAATAGAATTAATTTGCGATTAGTTGAAGGAAATAAAAGAATAAACAAATCAGGTAAGTTTCAGACACGTGTTACAGGTGACCATTTGTAATTATCAAAAACATCGATACCTGTAGATATCGGTACATATACAATTGCGAACAACATTCAGTAAGACACGCGAATAAAAATAAATAAAAAATTTTACAGTTAACGACTTATTAACATTAATCATGCTATATTGCGATTATGTTTTATGTTGAAAGTGAAAAATATATACAAGATGTACAACTAAAAGGGTTACAGATTATTATTTTTAAAAAACTAAGCAAAATATTAAATTGTTGTTTTCTTTAGAAATAATAGTCCGTAACACTTTCAGCTTCATACCTTGTATATACTGTTTATAAGATTATAAGATATATTGTTTATAAGATTAAGATGCGTAACACACTACAAAAAGGCGTGATATCCGTACAAAAATACCTTTTTGAAAAAAAGGTAAAAAAAGGCGCCAAGTACACGCATAGTAGTGTATATGTATTATGTTGTTACTCTGTTATGTTGTTACCTCGAAAAAAACAAAGTGGTAGTATTATACCTCCAAATAGCTTTACCCTGTACATACTGTTTATAAAATGCGTAATACTACAAAAAGGCGTGATATCCGTACAAAATTACTTTTTTTTAAAAAAAAGTAAAAAAAGGCGCCAAATACACGCATAGTAGTGTATATGTTGTTACCTCAAAAAAAGAGAAAGTGGTAGTATTATACCTCGAAAAAATATAAGTAACAAGTAATAGACATAATCTTTATATCTCGAAAAATCTCGAAAAAATCTAAGCAATAGTATCTTTATTTCCGAAAAATTATAACCCAAGTGATACACATTACAAAATTATGTTACCTTATCAAAAAGAAGAGTCGCGCTTCAAGTGATCTATTACAATTATAAAAAAGAAATGATATCTCTTTAAATTACAGCGCCAATTACAGAGAGAACATATATATTGCCTCAAAAAATAATTGTTGCACTACTTTGAAAAATCTTTACATTGTGTCAATTAGAAAAGAATGTATGATAACAATTTTATAAGATTAAAAAATTTTATTTAAATTTCACAAGGGAATACAAGATATTTAAATACAAAGTTTACATGTGTATTTTTAGTGGTCACAAAGAATTACAGAGGTAACAGTACAAAATTAAAATATTTTATTAAAATACATAAATTTTTCTTGTAAAAATACTTGGCGCTGCTAGACCTCGAAATTTTAAATAAATAAGGACAACAATAAATAAAAATAATTCAGAGAAGAATGCGACGAGAGTAACAAAATGATTATCAGCGTGGTGTGTATGTGCGAGCGAGTGATATGGGTGTGCGTGACGACGGCAAATAATGCGGCTTCTAATTAAGTATAGGATAAGTTTATTTATTTATTTAAAATTTCGAGGTCTAGCAGCGCCAAGTATTTTTACAAGAAAAATTTATGTATTTTAATAAAATATTTTAATTTTGTACTGTTACCTCTGTAATTCTTTGTGACCACTAAAAATACACATGTAAACTTTGTATTTAAATATCTTGTATTCCCTTGTGAAATTTAAATAAAATTTTTTAATCTTATAAAATTGTTATCATACATTCTTTTCTAATGGACACAATGTAAAGATTTTTCAAAGTAGTGCAACAATTATTTTTTGAGGCAATATATATGTTCTCTCTGTAATTGGCGCTGTAATTTAAAGAGATATCATTTCTTTTTTATAATTGTAATAGATCACTTGAAGCGCGACTCTTCTTTTTGATAAGGTAACATAATTTTGTAATGTGTATCACTTGGGTTATAATTTTTCGGAAATAAAGATACTACTGCTTAGATTTTTTCGAGATTTTTCGAGATATAAAGATTATATATATTACTGTAGAACACGCCGTGCGTATTAACGAGATTAATGTGGTCCTGTGAATTTGGCATACCATACCTAAAAATGCGTGCTATTGTTCACGTCGTTCACGACCGTGGCAGTCTAGCAGACGAAAAATCAAGCAATTTATGCTTTAAGGTAGTTCGATGATGAAGAACCGAAGTCACAACAATGTTTATGATTTTTTTATCAAATCATTTATATGATCATAAAAAAATAGGATAATGCATTGCAAAGCTTCGTAACGACGTAAAAAGACCATTAGTAAGTAATTTTTACGTTGTAGAATAATATTTTGTCTGAAATAGATTAAAATGAAGTGTGTTAATGCGTCGCTTGACTATAATTTTCAACTTGTGCCAACTCTTGAGTGCTCTACTTCGAAGATTATTTTGATTGAATTATTGCGTTATTATGGCGATTTACTGAAGTACAGTAATTTCGCCACAAGGTGCATGTAATTTTTTACATAAACACTTTTCCTCGCTGCCCTCATGTACGAGATGAGGGCAGCGACATGGCAACGCCAAACAGTTCGTGGGTTGGTACACTTGTTTGACTTTGCGCTCACTCACACCTAAGTGCTGGTCTACAACCTTGCTTTAAAGGATATTTAAGCTCTAAGCCGTAAGAAATTGACCAATCACAATAGAATTTGAGGAGAATATTCAACTGTGATTGGTCAATTTCTTACGGCTTAGAGCTTAAATATCCTTTAAAGCAAGGTTGTAGACCAGCACTAACGTGCACCTAACCTTACGCCGACGATCCCAGCGTGCGGCGTTGCCACGTCGCCACGCTCGAGTTGTGAAAATCAGCGTTTGAGCACCGGAAACTAAACTTTAATTATTAATTTAAAAAAAAACTGTACGGTGGATCGTGTTCACCTTCAACTGTAGGCTTCCTCACAGTGTCCTTTTTCTATCGATATATATTGTTCGGACATTTTTGGCAAAAGATTTTTCGCAAACTCGTGTTATTTATAGGAAAATATCTCTTTTCCTATTAGATCAATGTTAAAATCACCTAATTTTGAAATTAAATATCTTGAGAACGGGACGGTGAATTATCTTCTTTCTGGGCTTAATCGATTCAGGAGAGTTCCTTCTTTCGATATAAAAAATAAAACCTATCACTTTTGGCAAAAGTCGTTCATCATCGAACTACCTTAATAATTAATTTTTCTACGAAATGTGCGGTAACCTTCCCCTTTCTTTTGCTCATTTATTTGTAAATTATTAAGTTACATATGCATATTTTTCTTTCCATCATTTGCATTTTTTCTTGCACTTATTTCATTCTGAAGGTATATGCAATATATCATTTCCCATAAAAACCTATGTTAAAAATGCAGCCAATTTAATGAAATTTTAATATGTTGTTCTGGAATGCAAAATGTTAGGGATATCGCAAATTCTCGTACTCAAAGTCGATGTCCCTATCGATATATCGGGGCGCCATCAAGCGTTACCGACTGCGTCGTCGGGTTTACTATCTACCATTTATTGTGATCCATGTTCTTCTCAATAGTCTGTCCGTTCTGTTTGGTTATCTCTCTACTCTCGATCATCGCGAACGCGGAGGCAAATTACTTTGTATCGAATCGTTTCGTTCATTCATTTTATGTTAAACGTATTCTTCCAATAAACACAAGAGATACATTCGGCTTTACATCCGTCTCGTTTTCTCGGTCGTTACCTATCCCTGCATAGCTCGAACAGGTTATGGGCCCAGAGCCGCAACGACAAAGTGAAGAAATACTTTTTCATATCTAAATTCGCTGAATCCACGCGAGAGTTTCTTTGTTCTTTCCGGGCGTGATACGTCGTGAACGCGATATATCGACCGTGACGCGTCATAAGTAAATCATCGTCGTTAAAGTGCGTTCCGCGAATAAATCGACGATGGCACAGACAAATACAATTAACTCTACGCGATTAGAAACGCTAACCAAGGACAATTATGATACTTGGGTGATACAAGTGGAAGCATTACTCGTTAAGAACGATAACTGGGGCTACGTGAGTGGCGAGAGGCCATGCCCGAAATCTCGTGGCGATGCCGACGACGCAGCAACTCGAGCAGCCATCGCAGCGTGGGAGAACGAGGATCGCAAGGCAAAATCTGACTTAATCCTAGCTATAAATCCCTCTGAGTTGAAGCAGGTACGTGGTTGTAAAACGTCCAAAGATGTGTGGGATAAATTAAAATCCATATACGACTCGAAAGGTCCCGCGCGCAAAGCAACGTTACTCAAACGCCTTATTCAAACAAAAATGTCGGAAGGCGGGGACGTTAAGACACACATCGCTCAATTTTTCGATGCCGTCGATAAGCTAGAATCCATGGATGTTCAGATCAACGGAGATCTTCTCTCGATCATGCTTCTCTATAGCCTACCTAGCAGTTTCGAGAACTTTAGATGCGCGATAGAATCTCGCGACGCGCTGCCAAACGCTGAGCAATTAAAAATAAAAATCGTAGAGGAATACGAAGCGCGAAATCAAGTCACCGTCAACGAATCAGGCGCGATGCTCGCTCACGGCAGGCGCAACCCGAATTCGAAATCCGGCAAGAATAACGCATCGACGTCACATAACGATAAGAACGCGAAAGCACCTTTTCGTCCTAAATACAAATGCTCTTTCTGTAAGATTACCGGCCACAAATATGCTGACTGCCGTAAAAGGAAGACGCAAGAAGCCGAAAAAGCAAACAATACGGAAGCGGAAAGTTTCTTCGCGGAAGTCGCTCAGTATTCGTCATCCGAGCCCGCCAAGGGCGTAGGCGCAAGTCAATGGTGTCTCGACAGCGGGTGCACGTCTCATCTATGCAAAGACGCTCGAATGCTGACAAACTCGATGTCCACACAAAGCGACATCAGGTTAGCCAACAACGCAACAAGTACGGTGGATGCAAAAGGGAACGTGGAACTTCTCACGAGAGTTAATAATAAAACTAAAAGGATTCGACTGGAAAATACCCTGCATGTTCCAGATCTGAGAACCAACCTATTATCTGTAGCCAAGATTGTGGACAAAGGCTATCAAGTCGTATTCGGCTCAAACCAAGCATCCGTAAAGGACATCAAAGGAAATATTAAGCTCACCGCTGAACGTCAAGGTGACTTATATATTCTGAAAGGATCCGGCGAACAAGCTAATACAGTCTCGCAGAAGAAATACTCTGATACCGAAATCTGGCATCAACGCCTCGGCCATCTTAACTTAAGAGACTTACTACTAATGTCGAAGACTCAAGCAGCATCCGGATTCAAGCTGAAGGATAACTCCAAAGTTTCGAACTGCGAAATATGCATCACACAGAAACTAACAAGTTTTCCATTCTCATCTCGAGCTAACAGATCACAGCACCGCCTCGACATCATTTATTCTGATCTCTGCGGACCAATGCGAGTAAATTCAACGGGAGGCGCGCGCTACTTCATGACGCTCATCGACGATCATACAAGATGGTGTCAAGTCTACTTTCTGAAGAGTAAGGATGAAGCAACAAGTAAATTCATCGAATTCAAGAACTTCGTCGAAAATCAGACAGGTCTCAAGGTGAAGGCTTTTCATTCGGACAACGGAAAGGAGTTTTGCAACTCAGCCATGGATCGTATATTGAAGGATTCCGGAATTCAACGACGCCTAACCATTCCGCATACTCCTGAGCAAAACAGGGTAGCCGAGCGGAAAAACAGAACGCTGATTGAAACCGCTCGTTGCCTGCTGGCACAATCCGGACTCCCGACACAATTTTGGGCAGAAGCTATCAACACTGCGAATTACATACGGAATCGTTGCATCACTAAGAGTTTGGATGGATGTACTCCTTACGAACAATGGAAAGGCGAGAAGCCCGACATAAGTCATCTTAGATCATTCGGATGTAAGGTACACGTTCTAAATAAGAATCCGAATAAGGGAAAATTCGAGCCCAGAACCGTCGAAGGCATTTTCGTCGGTTATGCTGACACTTCAAAGGGTTACCGCATCTGGATCGCGAAGGACCGAAAAGTCATTGTCGCAAGGGATGTGAAATTCCTGGATGGATTCGACACGAATAACACTTACGAAGACTTCATAAGTAATGAAACGACAAATGGTCGGACGAAGCTTCTCAATGAAGATGATGACTCACTTCAAAACCTAGGGATAGATATCGCAAACAATGATGAAATGATCCATCGTCGAGCACCCGAAGATCCAGCAGATGCTGATATCACGGCTGAAGATGAAGACGAGGATGACGATCCGCCACCATCTGCAAATGAAGATGACCACTTCAACGAAGATCAACCGCTTGTACGAGGTCCTGGACGTCCACGGAAGATTCGTACCGGGAAACCTGGTAGACCAGCTAAGCAGTACCACATGAAAGGACCGGTTTTGCAACAGAGTCGGCCCGCGACCGTTGAGGAAAATCCCGAAGAAGAGAATATGGCCGAAGATCTGGAGTGGTTCGACGCGCAGTTTGCCATGGCCGCTTCTGAAATATCTCTTTCTCAGGCTGTTTCAGGTCCAGACGGTAATGAATGGCGAGACGCTGTGTATGCCGAGATTAAGTCTCTCGTAAGCAACGACACCTGGACACTCGTTGACAGACCCAATGGCGAAAAGGTGATAGGCTGCCGAACCGTGCTGAGGAACAAATACAAGGCGAACGGAGAGCTGGAACGAAGGAAGGCCCGCGTAGTTGCAAGGGGATTCTCACAACGTCCTGGCGTAGATTTCCACGATACATTCGCCCCGGTTGCAAGACTCAGTTCGTTGAGGGCGCTCATGGCTGCGTCCGTAGAGCAAGGCATGCGGATCTCACAAATTGACATCACTACTGCCTATCTAAATGGCATAATGGACATGTTAGTATACATGGAGATGCCGGAGATGCTACAGGAGATGCTTGAGAGGATCATTGCGACCGAATCTAACGCTGTTCTGATCGAGAAGGCTAAAAAGATGTTGTATGCGCTCAAGAAGGGTAACAAGGTATGCAAGCTCGAGAAGGCAATATACGGCCTTCGTCAGGCAGGCCGTCGATGGTACGAACGACTGGACGAAGCTCTCAAGAAACTTGGACTGACTCCAACCCATGCCGACCCGTGCGTGTACTACGACAAGGAGAAACGAACGCTGGTATTGGTCTACGTAGACGATATTATCATAGCTTCTCGCGATGAAACCCGCATCATTCACTTGAAAGAAGAACTGGCCAAGGTCTTCGTAATCAAGGATCTTGGATACCCAAAATATTGTCTCGGGATTGAAATATCTCGGATCAAGGACGGGATACATCTATCTCAAGCTGGATACATCCGTGACGTTCTAGACAAATTTGGCATGACCGATTGTAAGCCAGTGAAGACACCTCTGGATGCTAGTGTCAAGCTGCATGGTGCTGTCGAAGACACGGACGTAGACGAATCAAAACTACCCTATCGCGAACTCCTAGGTTCGCTGATGTACCTGGCACAGGGAACTCGCCCTGATATTGCTCACGCAGTAAGCGCACTAAGCCAATGGTGCACCTCTTTTAAACGAGTCCACTGGACATCTGCCAAGAGGGTACTCAGATACCTCAAAGGCACCATCAACCACGGATTGTACTACACGAAATGTGGAAAGGCCCTTATCGGATATACGGATGCTGATTGGGGCAACTGCGGCCTGGATCGCAGGTCGTACACTGGATCTGTGTTCCTACTAGCCAACGCTGCTATATCGTGGGAGTCGCGAAAGCAAAGAACCGTGGCTCTCTCATCCACTGAAGCGGAGTATACCGCCCTTAGCGATGCTGCAAGGGAAGCCATTTATTTATCTAAACTTCTTTCAGAGATTGGGTTACCATCACTCGGGAAGATAACACTTCATAACGACAACCAAGGCGCTGCGAAGCTGGCTGTCAACCCGGTCTTCCATTCCAGGTCAAAACACATTGACATTAGATGTCATTTTATTAGACAGGCCCTGACGGATCACCGGATCAACCTAGTCTATACACCCACGGAGGACATGATCGCCGACGTTCTTACCAAGGCACTACCGAGCAGCAAACATTCGTTCTGTACCAATGGACTTGGGATGAAAGACATCGCAGCCTCACGCACTCAAATTTGAGAGAGGGTGTTAGGGATATCGCAAATTCTCGTACTCAAAGTCGATGTCCCTATCGATATATCGGGGCGCCATCAAGCGTTACCGACTGCGTCGTCGGGTTTACTATCTACCATTTATTGTGATCCATGTTCTTCTCAATAGTCTGTCCGTTCTGTTTGGTTATCTCTCTACTCTCGATCATCGCGAACGCGGAGGCAAATTACTTTGTATCGAATCGTTTCGTTCATTCATTTTATGTTAAACGTATTCTTCCAATAAACACAAGAGATACATTCGGCTTTACATCCGTCTCGTTTTCTCGGTCGTTACCTATCCCTGCATAGCTCGAACACAAAAAATAGAATTATGTGAATTTTTTGGTAATATTTCACCGTCCCGTTTTGAAAGAAATCTAATCAAAAAATTGTATTTTTTAAATTTTTGGAGTAGATTCTTTTCAAAACGGGACGGTGAAAAATTCCTAAAAAATTCACATAAATCTATTTTGCATTCCAGAACAACATATTAAAATTTCATGAAACTTTCTGCATTTTGTTGTATAGCCATCGAACCTCCTTAAATAGTTCCGATGATTAAATACAAAAAAGTTGAATTTGAAAATATGGTGCGTTAAGTTCACGCAGCGCACCAAATCATGAAAGTCAATTATTTCTTCGGAGTTCTAGTTTGTTTTACAATAGTTCTACAGTTTTATATCAAATATATCAATAGTTATTCTAGCAATTAGAAGCAAAAAATCGATTTCTCTGAAAATCCAGTGCCCAAACTGTAACACCAGCTGTCTAAGAAAGATAACAGTTCCGACCGGATCGTATTTTTTCAACTTTTCTATATAGTTTTGCAAAAAATTTTAATCACTTTCCAGTAATGCAATTATTTTAAAAATAAAAACCATATTTTACATATAAGAAATTTTTAAGAAAACCGCATTTACGGGTTTCTAGGTGAGGCGCTGGCCAATTTTCGACAGTTCTGTGAATTTTATAATAATTATCTTGTAGTTTTGAACGTATTCTAACATTTTCCGAAGAGTTCTAATGATAAAAATTATGTGAATATTTTTTAAATAATTTTCTCTCCCGATAAAGCCGCATTTACGAGCTTCTAGGTGAGGCGCTGACCGATTTTCGACAGTTCTGTGAATTTTATGATAATTATCTTGTGGTTTTGAACGTATTTTAACATTTTTCGAAGTGTTCTGGCGATAAAAATTATGTGAATATTTTTTAAATAATTTTTTCTCCCGAGAAAGCCGCATTTACGAGCTTCTAGGTGAGGCGCTGGCCGATTTTCGACAGTTCTGTGAATTTTATGATAATTATCTTGTAGTTTTGAACGTATTTTAACATTTTCCGAAGAGTTCTGGCAATAAAAATTATGTGAATATTTTTTAAATAATTTCGCCTAAAATAGAAACTCGTAAATGCGGCTTTCTCGGGAGAAAAAATTATTTAAAAAATATTCACATAATTGTTGTCGCCAGAACTCTTCGGAAAACGTTAAGACACGTTCAAAACTACAAGATAATTATCATAAAATTCATAGAACTGTCGAAAATCGGCCAGCGCTTCACCTAGAAGCTCGTAAATGTGGCTTCCTCGGGAGAAAAAATTATTTTAAAAATATTCACATAATTTTTATTATTAGAACTCTTCGGAAAATGTTAGAATACGTTCAAAACTACAAGATAATTATCATAAAATTTACAAAACTGTCGAAAATCGGCCAGCGCCTTACCTAGAAACTCGTATAAATGTGGCTTTTTCGGGAGAAAAAATTATTTAAAAAATATTAACATAAATCATTAGAACTCTTCGGAAAATGTTAAAATACGTTCAAAACTACAAGATAATTATCATAAAATTCACAGAACTGTCGAAAATCGGCCAGCGCCCCTCACCTAGAAGCTCGTAAATGTAACTTTCTCGGGAGAAAAAATTATTTTAAAAATATTCACATAATTTTTATCATTATAACTCTTCGGAAAATGTTAGAATACGTTCAAAACTACAAGATAATTATCATAAAATTCACAGAACTGTCGAAAATCGGCCAGCGCCTCACCTAGAAGCTCGTAAATGCGGTTTTCTCGGGAGAAAAAATTATTTAAAAAATATTCACATAATTTTTATCGCCAGAAATCTTTGGAAAATGTTAAAATACGTTCAAAACTACAAGATAATTATCATAAAATTCACAGAACTGTCAAAAATCGGCCAGCGCCTCACCTAAAGCCCATAAATGCGGCTTTTTGAAAATTTCTTATATGTTAAATATGGTTTTTATTTTTAAAATAATTGCATTATTGGAAAGTGATTAAAATTTTTTGCAAAACTATGTGGAAAAGTCGAAAAAATACGATCCGGTCGGAACTGTTATCTTTCTTAGACAGGTGTTACAGTTTGGGCACTGGATTTTCAGAAATCGATTTTTTGCTTCTAATTGCTAGAACTATTGATATATTTGATATAGAACTGTAGAACTATTGTAAAACAAACTAGAACTCCGAAGAAATAATTGATTTTCATGATTTGGTGCGCTGCGTGAACTTAGCGCACCATATTTTCAAATTCGATTTTTTTGTATTTAATTATCGGAACTATTTAAAATGCTTATAGAACTCTAGAACTATTTAAGGTGGTTCGAAAGTAAACTAAAAGATTAGCCACATAAATAAAACTTTGGGAGGTTGTTCTTTAACATATAATAAACCATCTCTCAAAATTTGAGACCCTGTTGCCATGTAAATTATTGCAAACGAGCAATATAAAAAATTACTTTTTAACATAGCTCTTATGGGAGGTTATTGAATTTTTACCGGAAATGATATGATATCCCTGGCGGAAATATTTCTACAAAATTTTAAAAAAAATAAAAATGTGCTACAAAAAACTATAAAATATAATTGCCAGAATCTATTAAAATCTACATAAATTTGAGAAGTGCTACAGAATTCTACATAAAAATGCTAGAATTGGAACACTTTTGTAATGTATTTTTTTATTGGATCTTGATCTATAAATTAGTCGGTGAAACTACGTCAAACTACAACTAATACTGATATTCTACACATTTCTATGTCTATTTGAGTACAGTAGACTACAAGGAAATACTACCCTAGTGAAAATAATTTTACAAATTTTTATGAATAACTACAACTTTTTGGATATACTATGAACAAAATAAAAAATAAAATTTACTTCTTTTGTTAAACATTATTTTATTGCTGAAAATCTTGATTACGTGCAAGCTTAATTAAATACATTTATATTGTACTTAGAAAATTTGCTTACCACCGCTGGATTTGAACCTGAAACCCCTGGCTCTTGAGTCAGTCACCTTCCGCACTGTGCTACAACATTGATTGATGAAGGCGTTTCCTATTGTCTATATATGTTACACTTATTGTTAGCAGACGTACGGAAGGTGTTAGTTCTTAATAAAGTCGGTTTATTATACAAGGTGTCTCAGGACCTCACCGACAAACTTTGAGGAATGATAGGTCACACAAAGGAGATCATTTTTTGTTAAGGAACATATGGTCGCTGACGCGTCCATCGAAAATCAGCCGATTTCAATCAAATTGTTTTGGCATCAAGTTGCTTCTTTCTAAGTTACTTGTGTTCAAAACTCTAAAAATGTTGTCTAAAATTAAGAGACTATCACCATATAGTATGCAGATAGTCATGTTCAATTTTAAAATGTCATGAACCAATTGCATAGCCGTATTAGCGTCTTAAGATATAAGTTAAGACTGTCTTGAAATAACATCCAACTATGAATAACGGCCATAGTCTCTTAATTTTAGACAAAATTTTTAGAGTTATATTGCTACAACTTGATCTATAAATTACGGGACAAAACTACGTCAAACTACTACTATTAACTACTATTAAAAATTTGAGAATCAATAAAATCTTAAAAAATTAAAATATCTGCTTACTTGTAGAATACTACAATTATTTATAAATGACTATAAAAATCTGCTACAATTTACATATCGTAAAACTATGCAAATTAGAATCTAATCCAGTTTTTAGTTTCTCATAAAATACTACAATTTTATACAAATAGTAACAAATACCGATTTGTTTGTACAGTTAAAAAATTTATTACAATTATGGCTAATCAAAATTTGTAATTTTTAGTTAAATGTTACAAGTTTTTACACAAATCGTCCAAAATTCATCTATTATATTAATAACTTCTTAATTCGCAGAAGTCAAAATACTTATGTTTTTATTTTCGTGTAGTCTGTTGGACTTTACAATAGAAAAATACATAAATGTACAATTTTTTACCTTTATATATTTTTGATTCGTGAATGGTTGTAATTTTGCATACAATACTACAAGATCTTACAGAAAATGACAAAATCCTTAAGCCTTTTACAGCTCGTGAATTCATGAAAATCTACATAAATTTGCTTTTTGTAGATGTTTATAAGATACTACAAGTTTACATGGAAATTAACAGACCTTCAACCAAACTTTCCACCTTTCCATGGAAAATTGTAGTATCTTATAAAAATCTAAAAAAGCGAATACATGTAGATTTTTCATGAATTCACGATTTGTAAAAGGCTAAGAATTTTGTCGTTTTTTATAGGACCTTGTAGTCCATCGAAAATCAGCCGATTATATGCGAAATTACAATCAGTCACGAGTCAGAAATTTAATAAGGTAAAAATTGTACATTTGTGTATTTTTCTATTGGGTCTTACAGCAAACTATACGAAAATAAAAACATAAGTATTTTGACTTCTGCAAATTAAGGAGTTATTAATAATAGATAAATTTTGGAAGATTTGTGTAAAAACTTGTAACATTTAACTAAAAAGTACAAATTTTAATTAGCTATAATTGTAATACATTTTTTAGCTGTACAAACAAATTGGTATTTGTTACTATTCGTACAAAATTGTAGTATTTTATGAGAAACTAAAAACTGAATTGGATTCTAAGTTGCAAAATTTTACAATACGTAAATAGTTGTAGATTTCTGTAGTCATTTATAAATAATTGTAGTATTCTACAAGTAAACAGATATTTTAATTTTTTAAAATTTTGTTTCTTCTTAAATTTTTAAAATTTGTAGATCTCTGTACTATTTTTCATTAAATTGCAGTTTTTCATGAAATACTACTTGCAATAATTTCTTGATTTGAGAGCATTGTAATTTATGGTACTATTTCGTAGATATTTCTACAAAAAAAATAATTATTTCTACAAAATTTAAATATTTCAACAAAAATATACAAATTTCTATTTTTAGTCAAATTTTGTAGTTATTTATAGAAATTTTTTCCGCCAGGGATCTTTTAAGAAAAACTAGAGATGTTAATAAAAAACTGATCACTGAAAGATAAAATCACAAGCTTTCCAGTGGTATATGAAAGGTTGTGTGTTGCCATGGATTTTTAAGAAATATTTGATCGAGAAAGTGATGACGCATGTGCGTGTCACGGAAGTAAAGTGTCAATGGACACGCTAAGAGGTTAGATACGCCAGCGTCGCCAGCGGGGAGACGGCGAGTCGGCTGCTAGGATCAAGGCAACATTAATCAATCGACTTTTTATAATTGTTATAAATTTATAAATTACTTATAAAAATCAATGGGAACATTACCAATATTAATAATTTTTATTTAGATAAAATGTTTAGGAAAAATTATAATGTATTTTATCAAGTTTTATGTGAGTTGTATTATTGACTAACGATGTCACTTTAGAGCCACCTTAAGGGGGTTGTCGTGAAATATAAAAATATTGTCGATTTCTCTAGACTTCGCGTATGTATTAATAAACCTTAAATACATTACGTCTCCAAATTTGAGATAGACAATTCATATTCGTTTTCGAGATATTCATTGTGGAAGTTGCGCTTTTTAACATGGGCTCTTATGGAAAGGTCGCCGCGAGAGCCACATTTTCGCTTATAACATCTCCACCAAAACTGTCATTGTTTAGAAAAACTAATATGTTATTAATGATATTCAATAATATCGAATAGCAGAAACTCCTATAGAGCAATCCATATTCGTTGTTGAGATATTATAAGTAAAAGTACGTTATCATGATGCCTGAAAAATGGGCAAAGAGAAGTGCTGTGGAGACGTGGCAACGTTGGCGGCTCAGCAGACATCGCGCGTAATTCACACTATACTCTTTGAGTATAGTGTGTACCGTCGAAATATATTTTTTTTTCGTTTGTTAATAACATTATGAATTGACAAATTCCGGATTTTGCTGGCTATATACATAAATGAAAATTGAGGAGATTTATGCAATAGAAATCTTTTTGTTGAATTGATTTATAGTAACATTAGGTTATTACGAGTATTAACGAATAATTCGAATAAAATATGAGTGCATGGAAAAATGAGGATATCAAATAAATATACCAGAGTAGTTTTACAATAAATAATATATTAATATTTTTATTTATAAACATTTAAAAACATTTAAAAATATTATTTATAAACATTTAAAATATTTTTAAACCAATTATTTTCGTCAGAATTTTTTTATTCTTAGTTACTAGAGGCTTACGGCTACTATCACATTTGGAAAGAAACTTGATTACTTCATCTTCTCCTTTATTTGAAAATTTTGATTTTAAATTTTGGAATGTTATTCCTGCGACAGCTATTTTTTTAATTATATCACGAGAAACGATGTTTTTAAAAGGAGCCAATTCCAATACTTTATGATTGATAATTTTGTTGATTTTGTTTTCTTCGATTGCTTTCTCAAACTTCTTTTCAAAAATGAATAAGTCTGTTTCTTTGGAAGTAACCTTTACAAGTTGTTGTAATACACGAACGTCAAATAAAGCTTCATGGAAAAATCCAGGACTCTGAGTTTCAAGCAGATCTTGTGCTAAATTGATTAGTTTGAAGGCACCTGGGCCTTTACGGAATGGATACACTGTTTTAAACAATTTTAACGTATCTGAAAACCCAGTTACAATTTGAAACCTGGTCTTGGATTTTATAGTTTGTAATTGCATTTAGTAATCGAGGAACATCAAAACGAGCATTGTGCGCAACAAGCAAACAAGATGGAGATACAATATTTATAAACTCTGAGAACGCGAGTAATGCATTTTCAAGCGTAACGGCATCAACTTTTTTATTCTTGAAATATAAATCTCCATTTTCATTATGTAAAGAATTGATTTTGGTTACATGAATAGGAATCGCTTGACTAGGTAAAATGTATACATTAAATTCAAAAGCTTCGGATATTGCTGCTATTTGTAATATATCACTTTCTATTTCAAAGCCTGCTGTTTCTAAATCAAAATAAATTATTTTAGTCGTATTATTTGTACTTCTATCATCAACCTTTTCTTTAATGCTTATTTTTTCACTCGTCATCTCTATCCCACAGTTAGTCTTATATGTAATACCTTCTCTTCTTTTTTTTTTCTTTCGTAAATTTTGTCTGTTTGCTGCTAACTGAATACGCCTCAATTTCGACTCTCTCGTAACTTTTCTAGATGACTTTATTATTCTAAGTTTATCACTTCTTAGGCAATATGCTGATGTATAATTACCTGCTTGTAAACCTAATAATTGTGTAACCCTTATTATTCCTTGATCACCTTCATTTTTACTTAAAACAGCACTAGCGACTCTAAAATCCGCAGACTGCGATTTACTGTAACATCTCATCTTTGGTGCTTTACAAGCTATCATGCTATTTAGGCTTTCATTTGCCTGACTGGATGCGACAACGCTAAATTTTGCAGCATTATTTGCATATTTTTCGAATAATTCTCGAAGACTTAAATATAAACTTTCATCTTTCAATACAATAGTTTGCTGTGTTATCGTCACATCGCTTACACCACTCGCCACAATTCTTGTGACTATTATATACATGATCCGGGATGTTTCTTATTGCAGAAGCAAGGTCTGCAGTTCGTCCTTTTTGTTGAGCAATCGCGTACGTAAAACATTTTTTTAAATGATTTATAACACTACTTTTTTTTAATTCTTTGAAGGAATTCGATAGTGTGTACAATTCACTTACAAAATTTTTAATTAAATGATTTTTATCGGCCAATTTATGAATGACTTTGCCACTTTCTTTTCGTATTGCGGCAATCGTACTATCTTCGTCACCAATCAAAACTCCAACATTTAAATTATTTTCTTGAAGAATTTTACTTCAATTGATCAATTGCGCTCCGGCGTCCGCTTCCATCGCTTTTGCACTACCTTCAAAATTCTCTCGACAATCGTGGTTATCTTTCGAATGTCCTATATCACATTTGTAACACTTGCGATTTCGTGTTGTATAATCTAAAACTTTATGACTTAAAAATCCAATTATTGCTGCATAACCATTCAGACTGTCATAACTGCGACCGTTGCCTCTTTTACTCCAGCCCATGTCGTACGAAACTATGATGTTTACAATACTACTGCATGCTTGGTCAAATTCAGGACTTCTTTGATTAGAGGATTGAAGGATCGTTAGGTGAGGATAAAGATCGTGAACAATGTCGGATGGTCTATAAATAAAATAAAAACCGTATTCGAATTAAGGCTATATATTAAGGAAAAAAATCGTTTATTTTTTTAAATTTAAGTAATGTTTGTTTTTATTAATGACAAGTAAAATACATAAATTTAATTAAATATAAAATATAAAAGTTTATCTCAGCTAAATATCAATCCATTATTGATGTATTATAAATTAAGCAATAATATACAATTCAATATACAATTCAAAAGTTAAATCGCAGCTACAATTCAGTATAAATATATAATTCAATTAACCAAAAAAATATTCAAAAATGTGCATATAAAATTTACAAATATTCTCATACAAAAAAAATGATAATTCTTACAAATTATCACAAAACTCTTGAGTGTTCTTTATCACAAGGTGCCTTTTTTCTAACGCTGCTTTTTGGCAACTTTCTACAGCTGCTTTTTCGATGGCTAATCCGACTTTTCTTTCATATCTTTTGAACATATCCATTGTTATGACTGGAATATTGAGGCATGCAAGAATTTTGTTCAAACCAGTACATCCAAGACCAGAGTGCATCGCACCTACAAACAAATTTTTTTATTATTAGTGATAACATAAAATATTATTAAATAAAACAGAAAAATTTGTTATAATTAATTGCAAGCAAAAACTCATATCTTACCAAGGACAGCTTGAAGATTCACATTTGTGTAACAGTGGCCATCTAAGTCAACTTTTTTGCCAGTGTTAACCTCATTTTGAATTCCACATTTATGGCACTTAATATGAAGTATTGAGAAAAGTCCTTTGCGCACTTCATTATTTATATTATCTAAACTCAAAACTTCTTTGCAAGCACAGCAGTGTAGTGCTTGCCCCATACTTTTGAGGTTAACAATATGATTCCTCTCATCATCGCTTTCTTGCCTAGTACTTTTATTGGTTTTGCTTTTTCTGACTGCTACGCTATTTTCTACAGCTTTTTTCACTCGTTCAGCCTTTTTCTTTGAAACGAACCTTTTACGTTTTGAACGCGGTTTTCCAGACATTTTTTCTAAACGTTAATTTACGCAGCGTTGCCAAATCTGAAATTTTTTACACGCGTGCGCGGAGAGAGTACATGGACAGGCCACGTCTATGTGTGCGTGTACAGTTGCTCTAGAAAATCCAGTCTTTAAAGTGGAGAAGGGGAATACGCGGAGAACCGTAAGCGCGCGTCTATACTTTTTGCTGATATTTCAGCACGACAACCCCCTTAAAAGAAAGTCAGAACTCTAAAAAAACTTTGAGATTTTTAGGTATGGTGTGCCAAGTTCACAGGACTGATTAATGTTTGTGATTGAAATACTTATTAAGAAATTATCCACTTTTAAAAAAGGCGTGTTAACTGTGTGAATTGCGTTTGTATCGAAATTATTGTTGCCTCTTTCCCGCGATGCCGATTGGTTCTCTCGCTGCGCTTACTTCATTTGCAGCTGTCATCGTATATTTTGACAGTTGTGTGTATCAAGAAGTTAATAGTGTAATAGTAATAGCATAATGTTAAAGCTAAATGGCGCGCGCAAAGCGCGCGCGTCTGTAATGTCTAGTCCACTTTTAAAAAAGGCGTGTTAACTGAGTGAATTACGTTTGTATCGAAATTATTGTTGCCTCTTTTTCGCGATGCCGATTGGTTATCTCGATGCGTTGTGTGCGAGTTATTACTTCGAGTTATTACTTCATTTGCAGCTGTCATTGGTCGCTGTCACGTTAAATTGAAGCCTTTTTTCCGCGATGCCGATTGGTTCTCTTGCTGCGCTTACTTCATTTGCAGCTGTCATTGTATATTTTGACAGTTGTGTGTATCAAGGGTTAATAGTGTAATAGTAATAGGATAATGTTAAAGCTAAATAGCGCGCGCGAAGCGCGCGTCTGTAGTGTCTAGTCCTTTCTAAAAAAGGGCATGTTAAGTCGATACTCGCATATCTCGAAGTTTTTTGTTGCCGCTTTTCCTTGATGCCAATTGGTTCTCTCGCTGCGCTTACTTCATTTGCAGCTGTCATCGTATATATTTTGACAGTTGTGTGTATTGTGTGTATCAAGAAGTTAATAGTGTAATAGTAATAACATAATGTTAAAGCTAAATAGCGCGCGCGAAGCGCGCGTCTGTGGTGTCTAGTTAATTAAAAACAAGATTGAATTTACCATTAACTGTATATTACCATTAAAAAACTTTGCTGTTGCACCGATAAATGTCTTTTCTTAACCAAATTTGAATCCGAAACGATTGTCGACCACTGTCGACTATTTAAATTTTTGAATTTTTTAGTACCTTCTGTCACGTTGATGTATACGCCTGAAATTCGGGCTGATAAATATTCATCGCCGATGCCTCTTTAATGCTCTTGATGAAAAATAGCAGTTTTTAAATAGCGTATTTTTTACATGGTCATTTAGCGTCTCGTTTGTTATTCCATTACGTGCATGGTATTTATCGTTGCATAAAATACTCATGCCATCGAAAGAGCGTATCCATTCCACGATAGATGTTTCAAAGGATAGATAGTTCTATTGTCCTCAACATATTATGCGTCACATAGTCGTTACTCGACAGATACTCTATATATATTCTAATGGAACGTCCAGTATAATGATGATGAATAAATACTAACAATAAGTATATTATATTTAAAAAAATTATCAAATTATTTCATTATATCAATATTATCGAACAACAATGGAGATTAAACGCGGTGTTAAACGACGAAGTTAAAAACGGAAAGTAACTGTAATCACTTTAATAGTGATAGGTATTGTAAGAGATATTGTGTGTGTGGAGAGCTTATAATTTTTTTACATAATAACACTTGTTTTCTAGATTAACTGTTTATTTAATGTTGTTTATATTTTTTATCACAGAATAATATTTCAATCTTTGATAGTATATATCATATAATATATACATATAAATGCAAAATTGATAATACACGATGCATTGCGTCTTTAGGAGCAAAAAATTGCTGCTCCGAAATTACGTTACGAGTAATAATAACTGCGTAACATCAACTGTCAACGCAATCGTCTGTCATCGAAGGTTTATCCTGCTATGCTTGTTAATTAGAAAATGCACGCAGCCGTATGAGATAAAAATTAGCCAGATATCTCAGGTAACGTCGCACACAGCGCGATTAATAATGTAACGAATGTATATGCATTTTTATTATAATATGTTTTGCTTCTAATTGCATATAATTGAGATGCTATCTATGAGCCGCGGGCATAACATTCCGGTAATTTTTTTTGCCGACACTTTTTTATTTTACTCATATATACGTTTTACCTATATGTTTGTTACGAACAGTTGTTTGCTATTGCATTTAAATTGTAAGTTTATAATCCGAAAGTTATCTTTATTAAACGTTTCCGAGTTTAGAAGTCGTATAACGCAAGCTGTTATTCAATGCGTATCGAGCATTTCATATATTATTATTCGAATAATATCGCTAGCAAGCTACTGGAATATTATTTATATAAGTTCTTAAACGACAAATTATCATGTATGTTATAATTTCCCACGACAATAGTGTGCAATTAATGTAAAGTAACGACAATGCGTCAAGTGGATTAATTCAAGTATTTGAGTAGGTATGTAGAAAATGTAGATTTCCTTGCCGATTGATGCTGGCATCTGCAAACTCACGCGACTTGGGCTTACGCTTAAAAAGAATAAAAGTCTGAAATCTCAAGAGAATAAATTGTGTCTTTCTTTTTTATTGTTTGTTTTTTTAGCATAGAGATATTACGAGATATTTCTCGTAAGAAGAGAATTCGTAAAAAGAAAGAACAATAATATATCTCTGTATCCAAGAATATTTTGCTTTATCTTTACATATTAGGTATAATTAAGAAGTTAAGGATTCGACTTGTAATTGTTGTACCGAGTTCTAAAAAAAAATATGAGAGACGGGTCTCAAAAATATGAGGAGAAGTGCTGTTCCGTTAACGAAAATTCACTTCGAAATGAATCGCTTACGGCTTACGATGCGATGTTAGAAACTGGTCTTGAATCTCACCATCTGGAACACGAGTGCTTCTCAACCACTTTTCCCCTCCTGCGGCATGCAGTATAACGATTTCGAGGTAAGCTATGGACAGGTGCGGATGTAGATCGAGCTCTGCATCCAACATTTGACCGACCAATCACTACCTCCTTTTTGTTATTATCGTCGCTGTACACTTTGTTATCTAGCAACAATTACAAGTCGAATGTTTAATTTTCTGATGCGGAAATTCATTATATTCGAAAGGAGGTACACTGAAAGAAAAATTTACTCAATCTAAATAAATATAATAATTCAAATATGATATAGTCACATTACTGTTTATCAGATTGTAATAAGCAATGACTTACTTTAAATGTATATAGTCAAAATAAAAAAAGAATTTAGTCAACGTAATATAATTTTAAAACAAATAACAAATAACTTTTATTAAGATAATATTTACTCAAACTGAGTAATTCATTATTTAAAATTGAAAAATCTCATATTAAAATAAGAAAATAGGTTTAAATAAATATTTGTTCGAACCAATTTTTTAATTTGCTTAATTATAGTATGCTATTTTGTAAAGGCTGTTTGACTCAAATTAAAAAAATATTTGTTTGAAATTAATTTTAAAACAAATAACAAATAACTTTTATTAAGATAATATTTACTCGAATTGAATAAATTCTTTAAAATTGAAAAATCTGATATTGAATTAAGGAAATAGGTTTAAATAAATATTTTTTCAAATCGGTTTTTTAATTTGCTTAATTATAATATGCTATTTTGTAAACATTGTGTGACTCAAATACAAAAAATATTTATTTGAAATTAGTTTTGCAACCAATAATAAATAACTTTTATTAATATAATATTTACTCAAATTTTTTAAAATTGAAAAATTTGATATTATTGAAATAAGGAAATAGGTTTAATTAAATATTTTTTTAAATTAATTTTTTAATTTGGTTAATTCTAATATGCTATTTTGTAAAGATTGTTTGACTCAAATACAAAAAATATTTGTTTGAAATTAATTTTAAAACAAATAATATATAACTTTTATTAATAGAATATTTACTCAAATTGAACAAATTCTTTAAAATTGAAAAATCTGCTATTATTGAATTAAGGAAAAAGGTTTAAATAAATATTTTTTTAAAGGAATTTTTCAATTTGCTTAATAACAATTAATATCCTATTTTATAAAGACTGTTTGACTCAAATGCAAAAAATGTTTATTTGAAGTTATTAAATCTTTATATGAACTTTTAATAAATATTATTTGGTTTTAAATGTTAATTTAATGTTGATTTTTTTATAATGAGTTTTTCCATATACACGGAATTTCGATATCAGTCGATATCAATTGGCGACGAATGTATCTTTGATAACGCGAGATATCGATAAACGTAATGTAATATATGTTGAGCGACGCACGACTAATGGCTTCTTCTTCTTTTTCTGTGATTGGCCTTCAAGCAGTACTGCTCTGAAAACGGCCAGGACGAACCACTTGTCGAATAGCCGTAGATGGCGGATTCTGCGTATTATACACAATATATTAATAAATCACAATGCAGACAGTAACAGTCGCAATACTTCAAAAAATTTTCCGTCCGGACAAAACACGTCCGAACACGTTATAAAACGTGTCGTCCGCGAAACACGTCCGAACTCGTTGCTTGTCCTCGAGACTCTCACGACTAATGGCATCTGCGTACAGGACGCGGAAACGTTTGCCGCGCGAACTCGAGAGTTAGACAAAAAAGCATCGCAAGCCACGCTGCCACGATCGTCGTTAGTCGAGAAAACACATAACCAGTACAGTCGAGCACGGTTAACGTGAGGTAATAAGCGAAAGCATTTTGACGCATCGTGTTTCTATTTTCATCAAACGTGCAAGATTATATACGTGTAAACAAGACTATATATGCGTAGAAAGCATCGCAAGCCACGCTGCCACGATCGTCTTTGGTCGAGAAAAGTGAACCATCACATAATCAGTACAATCGAGCACGGTTAACGTGAGGTAATAAGCGAAAGCATTTCGACGCATCGTGTTTCTATTTTCATCAAACGTGCAAGACTATATACGCGTAACACGAAAGCTATATATACGCGTGCGACATAAAGTGACGAAAATTGAATGCGCGAGCCACCAAGGGCAAATACACAAAGACTTGCAAACCGCGATTTTTTTGTGAACAAGGTAAGCAGACATTTTTTGGCATTTACTACGTTTACGCAAGCATTATTTTTGTAGCAATTTATGATAATTCTGCTGGAGACCCCCGTTTACGCAAAGTGAATTATGCAGAGACCCCCGTTTACGTGGAATAAATTAATTATCGTGTTACGATAATTTTGAGTAAGTTACTACAGAAGTAACGCTCGCGTAAACGTAGTAATTATTAGAGCCAGGGCACGTATGTACATTGCCGCAGTCTCTTACACTGAAAAAAAATATTTAGATCTAAGAAAATATTTATTTAGATAGTGCCAATGACTTATTTACTTAATAATACACATATTTATTTAGAATTAGATATTTTTACTTAATTTAAGTAAAGATATCTAATTCTAAATAAATATGTGATTATATTAAGTAAATAAGTCATTGGCACTATCTAAATAAATATTTTCTTTGATCTAAATATTTTTTTTAAATGTACGCCAGCTTACGTGAGAATCGCCTTACGCGACACGTAAGCCAATCGTACAGCAACGCACATAGAAAAACGTAACATAACGCACGTATAACGTATGGCACGTTACATTACATTTTTCTAAGACGATTCTCTCGTAAGCTGGCGCAAGAGAATTGCGGCAGTGTACGTGCCCTGGCTTTTACTTTTGTCTTGAATCGGATTAATTGTATTAAATGCACATATTGTGTGTAGTTTTTTTTACTGAAGATTCAGTGTATTGGGCACATGTGTACCTTTCTACTGATAGACTCGAATGCTTTTTCTATCGAATCTGTAAAGTAAGAAGAAACATGGCTGACGACGAAGTGAAGGAAATACTGCGAAATTTGGATTTAGAAAATCTGATTGATACATTTACAAGTAAGTAATTATTGTTCATTTAGAACTCGTGCTAATTGTAAGATACATTTCTGTATACTAAATGTAAAATTTTATTTTTCTAGAAAAGCGAATTAATATAAAAGCATTAAAAAATTTGACAATACCTATGATTAATGAATTAATCAAAACATCAGGTGATAGAGCCATTTTTATTGAATATTGGCAACGTAAATTTAGTAAACCATTAAAAAGTTCAAAAAATAAAGAAAAAGATGCACAGCTTATATTTAAAAAATGGGTAAAATAAATTTTTTGTTTTTAAAAGTTTTGGAATAAAATAAGTTCTTATTGTTTATTTATGTTACATATATACTATTCTGCCATATTTAAACTTCCAGAAATTAGATAAAAACTTTGATACAGATTCAATTACTACTTCAACTACTGAAGAAGAAAATGAGTTCAAGAGAGACATTTGTTTAGTACAAAATTCAGAACTTATTAAACAATCTCTTCTATCAATAAAGGATATTCTTTCAAAACAAAAATTAGGTTTAAGAATCATTACAGCTTATAGAGAACAAAAATGCTTCACTGAAGCTCAGAGAAATAAACTTTGCGATATAATAGTTACATATATCCATAGTTACATATATTGATGAAAAATTTGCAGAGTAAGTTTGTGCAATTTATTTTATTGATTTAATATTGAATAGCATAGTGATTATCATAATACATACTTTCACAAGTTGCCAAATGATATAGCAAAACATGTTGCTGAAAAAATTTGTGAGGCTTTTCCAACTGAAGTTGTTAAAACTTATTATATTTCTCCAGTAAAAAAGAGAAATGCGGCAGATAACAAATCTAAAGCATCTAAAGGCAAATTGGTATCAATGTGGAGAAATAAGAGGAATAGGAATAAAAGGTTTTCTGCCAAAATTCCAAAACCAGTAGAAGACGTTGAGAACGATGTTTCAGATGGTAGCATTATATTTATTTAGTTGTATATAATATTTAAATTTGCCTGTTGCAAAATTTTCTATTTTTTATAATGTTGATGAGAAAGTTTTAGAAAGTATGAAATGGTTGGCAGCTAATGAGGCTTCTTGGACAGAGGTTCTATCACATTGGTCTGCATATGTTTGTGTCGATGACATATTATATAAAACAAATACTGCTTTAGAAGCTATTGATGTCTGCTTCAAAGCATTTCAAGTTTTTCATGTAAAATATCCATCAGTTTGCGAGCATTTATGGTTGTTAATTCAAAAAGGTATTTACATGTTCAATACTATATATGATGCACAAATACCTCATATACAAAATGTGTTGAGCAAAATTGTTAAGTCCGATGAAAAGAACATAGATACTTCTAATCATTCTGATGCTCACGAATTATCAGAATAATATTGAATCTTTTGTTTTACATATATGTATAAACGTTTACATATAAGTTTGTACCTAAAGAATATTAATAAATAGTGTAAGAATTATAGAAAATAATCGCTATAACTTATTTATTTCAAACTGTACCTTTTTCGTACTATAATGACTAATATTGATAGTGATTAATTAATTGTTTATATTATATAAAATTTTGTATATTATTGTTTTATGTAATTGATATATAATAGGTACATATATTAGATACGACATGTAGAAAGTTCTGTAATAATTAAAATTGACCTCAAATTAATTTTATATTGATTTATCATAATTTATCATAATTTTATATTAATTTATTATTATTTTATATTGATTTATCATGATTTAAATTGATTTATATTGATTTCATATATGCTTATTAAGGCTGCGTTTTGATATTGACTGCCAGTACTGAAAATCTGTGTAAACTATAGATTTTCAGTACTAACAGCTAAATATCGGAACGCAGCCTTAATAAACATATATGAAATTAATATAAATTAATATAAATCAATTTAAATCATGATAAATCAATATAAAATAATAATAAATTAATATAAAATTATGATAAATTATGATAAATTAATATAAAATTAATTTGAGGTCAATTTTAATTATTTTAGATAATAATGTGTTATATTTTAATAAATATTTATTAAGTTTATGAAATATTTATTGAAAACCATCTTACTATTTTGTGTAATAAATCAAACATTAATTTGAAAAAAGATAATGCTTCTTCATTTTTAGATTTCGGATGCTCAGTTTTAAGTAAATATTAAGTCCATTTAAAATCTATGCCAGAATTTTTCATAAAACGATTAATTGAATTTAAGTTAATATTTTGTTAATAAGACAAGCGTTTCTGAAGATTTAATTTGTGAATAGTTCAAATTAAAGAACTGTTTATTGAAATGTGTAAACAGTTACTCAATTTTAGTAGCGCCACATTAAAAACCAGTAGATGAAATATATATATAAACATATTTTCTACATTTCACTGTACATATCTCGTATAGAATAAATAATTTATTACTTCTCAGCAAACAGTATCTCATTCTGAACAATATTTTAATTTGATTCAAAATAATGGGCCATTGGTACTATGTGACTGAATTATTTACTCAAAACAAATTATTTTTTTTTATTGAACACTTTTTTTTAGTGTAGAAAAGTGATACCTATCACAATAGCGATAAATATCCATAAAAGAAAAAAGCATTCATATTTAACATGTTTTTTTACATATAAAAATGAATTTAACTCTTAACTATGGATATTACGCATTAGTAGATGTTGAACTCTATATAGAAATCCCTATTATACAAATTTTTAAATATAATAAAAAAGTAAAATAAATATAACTGCTCTTTGTTTTATGTATATGTATATGCACTTGCAGCTATGTTTTCTTATATTTTGCAGCAATAATTACGCACAGAATCAAGTTTTATTTGTTTTTCTAGATCTAGAAGGAAGACATAATTGATCAAAATTATAAAATAAGTGGCAAAAATTCCAGAACCTTAGAAACTTTATATCCACAGTTAATATGAGTGCTGTTGATAATTTTTTTCTATTGTGGATTATTTCATAAAAAGAGAAAGCTGTATGTATTATATCATATAGCTTATTGCTGTATGTATTATATCATATAACTTGCATAGAATGCCATTTTTATAAATTTAATCGTAAAATAGAAATAGATAAAAGGATATAGAAAAACACACACACACAGAGAGAGAGAGAGACAGAGAAATTTGCGATAATAATCTTGCGCAAGTGTTTGAAATGAAACCAAACGAAACGCAGCTCATTGAGAAAGTTGAAAAAAGAGAGAAGAAGAGAAATACGGAGAATACCTTTTCCCAACAAACAAGTAACAGCAGGCAGGCCGAGAGAAGTCCCTCCACAATGGAACCCCTTACATCTAAAACGGTTATACACGCAGGTAGAACTTCGCTGTTGCCGGGCTGTAAAATGCCCATTGTGTTTCTCGCTATAAGAACACACTATGATTCGAAAATGGCTCTCGGTTACGCGTTATTTCTTACGCTCGTTATCTCTACGGCGATTGCTGACAAACGTTTCAGTAATTTTCTCGTATTGCACTTATGAGAAAATCCCCTCGTAATTTCTTGTATTAGCTATATACGTCTTTATAATATGTAGAATATATTTTTTAACGTTTCGTTTATATATAAGCTGCAACACACGGGTATCGTTCAAACTTATTAGATTTTTTACATCGTTAATTTATTATAGTCAATATAATGTAGACGATAAGGAAATATTATTTGCACGATTTGATTTATACAGGGTGTTTTCTAAGTAACTACAAAAAATTCAAAAAGATATTTCATGGCTTATTTTAGAAAGAAAAAAGATTCTATATCCTATAAACATATACCCTGTTTCTTTTTCAAAATACAGGGTATCAAAGTTGTAAAAAAATATGAAAATTTTGAAAATCTAGTCTCTCTCTAAAACGTTTAAAGATATTTTATTCAAATTTGGTATGCGTACATGTGGTATTAAGAACCATTTTCTAGTATCGATGAAACATTTTTAGATCCACCAGGGGCGTGCATCTTTGACACCCTGTATTTTGAAGACGAAGCAGTTTAGAGCATATATGTTTAAAGGACCTTTTCTACCTAAAATAAAATAAACACGAAATATTCCCTTCAATTTTTTATTCTTACTTAAGAAACACCCTGTATAATGCACGGATGCACGCACGCACATTAAGGATGTATTGCAGGTACAGTCTGAGATGTATAGGGCATAATTTTCAAAGCGGTGCCAAGTGGATAAAAATTTGTGAGAATGTTCTTTTAGTCTTCCTGATGTGCTACAAAAAAAGTAAAAACAAATCCACTAAACGGTTGCTGAGATATAACGATTTTAATTCACTGATTTTAGTAAAAACAGTGAATTAAAATCGTTATATCTCAGCAACCGTTTAGTGGATTCGTTTCTACTTTTTTGTAGCACATCAGGAAGACTAAAAGAACATTCTCACAAATTTTTATCCACTTGGCACCGCTTTGAAAATTATGCCCTATACATCTCAGACTGTACCTGCAATACATCCTTAATCATGTTTGTATCTAGCTGCTTGCTACCTAATATTGGCTCGATAACTGACTATATCATGCACGTTTTGTGCGCAACAAGACATCGGAAAAGAGAAGAAAAAGAGAAAGTTTTTATAATCGCATGCAGGAACACGCGATATCTATTGAATGTTTTATTGCAACACAATCGTATACACATTCGTGCGAACGAAACATGATGTTAACTTTTGATATAATCATCTGTCACTATATGATAATTAATATCTAATTAAGGTAAAAGTTCCGAAAACGGCCCCTCTCCGATTTCTATGAAACTTTGTGAAAAGCTTTGTCTTGGGTTAAAATGAAAGCCCTTAAAAGGAATTTTGGCGACTCCTATGATAAAGCCATTTTTTAAGATAAGCTGTTCTTCCGAAAATGTCCGCGCTTCGATTTAGGTGAAACTTTGTGAATAGGTTCCTTTTAGATAAAAAAGACACGGTAAATGTCTAGATTAAGGTTGTATGACCCCTTAGAAGAAAATATGCCAAATTCTTCAAACTTTGTCAGGTGATGAGTATTATAATAATAAAGCACTGTGCAAAGTTTGAACAAGTTTGCGAGGCCCGTTCAAAAGTTATAACAATTTAAATTTAAGGATGTTTTATATAGTCAGGCAAAATGTAACGAAGTTGATGAAAATTTAATATCATATTCTGTATACTCTTTCAAAGTTCGGGGTCAAATTTCAAATCGATTCACAATTTAGATAAAAAGTTATCAATTCTTAAAAATCCGTTTTACAAAGGGTTTTACAGAGGAAAGTGTAAACATTAAAAAATGTAACCAATATAATAATATTTTACACACAAGCAGATCATCAACAAACAAAAATATAGCAACAAAATTTGAAACGATTTACAACAATTTTTTTTTGAAAATTTTTTTTGAAAAAAATAGTAGTAACAGTTATTTACATTCACTAAATTTACGTCTTTTACATTCTATTAGATGTTTTGTAACTATTTATATACATTTTTTTGTCTTTGGATCTCTGGAGAATTAATATCAGAGTTTTTAATATTTCCTGCATACTTTTGGTTGGGACTGTGCCTATAAAACATCCTTAACATGGGCTCTTATGGGAATCCACTATTTTTCCAACTTTATTTGATAAATTAATATCGAAGAAAATATGGCATACTTTTAAAACTTTGCAGAAATATTAATAAACATCCTACAAACAAATTAGAACAAAAAAATGTGACTTCGAGGATAATTTCTGAAATATTGAATAAAAAGCAAACAGAGAACAGCCTCGCTTGGTCTCGCTGAACTCGTAAGTAGTGAGATCCGGCAACGACGCGCTATGACGTCACATCAGAACCTCTCTCTCCGTCACTCTCCGTAAAGGATAACAGATACTACAGAGGTTAATTTTTTCGAGTCTCTTGTGTATCGAAATATAATTAATATCAAAATGTCATAAATAATGTTATAACTGTTAGGTTTTATATTTAACAGCAGGCGAATTATTGCAGCAGTTTAACAGTACATTAATGGCGGAATTGAACGAAAGGCTTTTAATATATTATATGTAAGACAAAGGAAAGTCATGTTTTAACATAGTTACAAAATAACATCTCATAGTAACGCAATGCAGCCTACTTCTCATTAATAAATGTTCACGAATATCACGCGAGATTTTCGTCCATACTCCTAACACTCCCCCATGGACGAAATATCTTTACATTAAAACGGTCATACCCATAGACTCTATACAATTCTTAAATTTTACTGAAAACAACCCTTTCATGAGCACATCAGCCACCATATCAGTTGTTGGAATATGCACGATGTTGACGTCTCCGTTTTCAGCCTTTTCCCGGACGAAATGATGGCGGATGTCTATGTGTTTTGAACGTGGTCTATATCCTCTATTCTTCGTCAAATCAATCGCGCCTTTATTGTCGCTGTAAAGTGTAGTGGGTGTTGTTATTAAGGATGGTTCGATGTCCCTTGCCAACGCCCGAAGCCACATCGCCTCCTGACACGCTGCAGATAAAGCCATGTATTCAGCTTCGACTGTTGATAGAGTCACTGTGTGTTGCCGCTTGCTCTGCCAAACCACTGGACCACCCTGTAACAGAAAAATACTCCCCGTAACAGAACGACGCGTGTCGCTCTTATTTCCTCAGTCTGCGTCACAGTAGCCGATGAGTCCTTCATTTTGATCGCCAATCTTTGAATTCCAAAGCCAAATTTTTGGTTCCCTTTAAATAGCGTAAAACTCTTTTTACTGTTGACCAGTGTTCCTTGCCTGGATTCGCTAAGAAACGACTGAGATAATTCACCGCGAAGGTAATATCCGGTCTCGTTCCTTGACTTGCGTATTGAAGTTTTCCTACAACTTCTCTGTACGGGATCTTCTTCATGTAGTCAATATCTTCTTGAGTTTTTGGCTCCATATTGTGACTTAGTTTAATACTTGCATCAAACGGCGTCGAAACAGGATTGCAGTCTTTCATGCCGTATTCTTGGATTATCTTCTTAATGTAGCATGACTGATCCAGCCATAACGTTCCGGCCTTTCGATTTCGAGTGATCCTTAGACCTAACAGTTGCTTTGGTTCACCAAGGTCTTTCATCTTGAAGTTTCGCGAAAGCTCTTGCTTTAATTTAAGTAAACTTTCTTCATTGTTGGATGAGATCAACAAGTCATCAACATAAACACCAATGAAGAGAAGATCCTTTTTATTTATCTTGTAATATACGCACGGATCAGCCTGCGATTGTTTGAAGCCTAGACTTTTCAAAGTCTTGTCCAAATGTTCGTTCCAAGCACGACCACTCTGCTTCAAACCGTATATAGCTTTGTTTAATTTCAAGACTTTTCCTTTTTTCTTGTCGTTAATTAATTCTTTCGGCGGTTGTAAATAAATATCGTCCTTGATATTTCCATGTAAATAAGCTGCGGTGACATCCATCTGACACATATATAAATTATATTTCGCTGCCAAAGCACATAAGAAACGAATTGATGCATACCGCACTACTGGAGAATATGTCTCCTGAAAATCGACTCCTTCGACTTGTCTGCATCCTCTAGCCACAAGTCTAGCCTTGTATCGTACCACATTGCCTGATAAATCTTCTTTCTTCTTGAAGACCCATTTTGTGTCCAAAGTTTTCCGTCCAACCGGTAAATCAACACACGTCCACGTGTTGTTTGCTATCAACGAATCGCGTTCCTCTTCCATAGCTTTGATCCATTGTATGCTATTTGGTAAAGCTAATGCCTCTTCTACAGTTTCCAGATCATTTATGAAATTTTCTTTGGTAAGATACATAAATCTACTCACTGGTTTTGAAATACGTGTCGATCTTCTCGGTAATTTCAATGGCGTCGTTTCAACTGATTTTTCTGGTTCGCTATGATCAACACAGTCCGAGTAATCAGAATTTGTCTCTACGCTGTCGACTTCCTCCACGACCGTACTATCAGAGATCGTACTATCAGACGAGTCATCGTCTTCTTAATTTCGTACTATCAGACGAGTTATCGTCATCCTTCTCCGTGTTGAGCTCGTTCTCTTCGACGAACTGCAAATGAATAGAGTTTGGTTCTTTTATCTTATCTTCTTTATATTCTTCTAGGAAGACAACATCGCGACTTTTCACGATTTTCTTCGTTTGTGGATCCATCAATCTGTATCCTTTGGAGTCTTCGCAATAGCCCAAGAATAAAAGCTCTTCTCCTTTAGGATCAAATTTACGTCTCAGCTCTTTGGGTATATGGCCTTGCAACCGAATATTCTCAGATGACTTAATTTCTGTTTTTCACCTGTCCATAATTCCTCTGGTATCTTATACTTTATACTGGAATTCGGTGATCTATTTAATAAATACACAGCCGTCGCCACTGCTTCAGCCCAATACTGTTTAGGGAGTTCCGCTTCTACGAGCATACTTCTGGCCTTCTCAACAATGGTTCTGTTACCGCGTTCTGCCACTCCGTTTTGTTCGGGTGTATACCTGATCGTCAGCTGATGCCGTATACCCGATGTCTTCAGGATCCTTTTCAAGTCTTTGTTCACATATTCAAGGCCATTATCTGTTCTCAACGTTTTAATCCTGTGACTTGTTTGTCTTTCAGTGAATGTTTTAAATTCTTCAAATGTTTCGCTGACTTCACTTTTCTCTTTCAGAAAATATATAAACACCTTTCGGCTGTAGTCATCTATAAAAGTCAGAAAATAACGTGAGCCTCCAATCGACGTCGTCTCCATTGGCCCACAAACATCTGAATGAATTAACTCTAGTGGTCGGCTGGCACGCCTTTTACTATTTGGAAATGGCCTTCTTTGAATCTTACCTTTAATGCATGGAATACACTTCGGCGTATCTTTAATTTTGACGTCCATACCTGTATCTGGATCATTGGCAAGAATCTTGATACTTTCATAGTTTAAGTGTCCGAGGCGTCTATGCCACGTCTCAGCGGTCACCGTCTTCTTCGCGAAATATACTCTATTTTTCGGCATATCGAGTTTGTATATCCTTTGCTCTAGCGACATCGTTGCCAACCTATCTCCATTTTGGTCCTCTATATAAGCATCTGTAGGAGTAAAAATCACAGATAACCCCTTGCTTACCATCTCGCTGACCGAAAGTAAGTTTGCCGCTCCTCCGGGGACATACATTACATTCTTCGCCGTTACTTCCTGTACACCTGACTTCATTAAAACAGGAATACTGACATTACCTATTGACTCAACGTTAACTGAATCTTTATTTGCCACCAAAAGATTAACATCTTTACATGAGCGCTTATTCCGCAAATAGGATTCTTGATTAGTTACGTGAGCTGACGCACATGAATCAACGTACCACGATTTATCCACAATATTCTTTGACGAAAGTAAAGTTATAAACGCCTTTTCTTTGTTTATCGACGTTTTCGCTTTATCGCCACCTTCGCTCTTGTCGGGTTTACTGCCGCTCCTCTTTTCTTTATTCGGACACCGATTTGCAAAATGACCGCGATTATTACAAATGTAGCAACGCGAATTTAAGAATCTTTTATTTTTCTTCGCGAGAAACGCGGTCTGATGACTGGTATTTTTGCCACATTTCGCGTCTTTTACATCTTGCAAAATTTTCGTTTTAACAGCATCCGCGGTTATTGTCATACCTGAACTTCGATTCCCATAATCATGGGACGATACTCATCTGGTAGACCGGCCAGCAGCAGCGTTCCAATCCATTCGTCCGACACAGGAAAACCTAATCCGTTAAGCTTATGTGCCGTAGTAACGATCTCGTTGACGTAGTCTTCTACCGAATTGCATTTTTCCAATTGTGTGGTCGCCATCGTTCGCAGCAAGCTCACCTTCCTCGTAAGTCCTGAGTCTTCAAACGATGCCTGCAACTTCTCCCACACCTTCTTCGCCGTATTCGCATTTTGAATATGCGAGTAATTGATTGAATCGATACACATGATCAGTTTGGCCTTCGCCTTTGCTAGTTTCCGCTCGTCAGTTTCTGTGCCCTCGATGCACTTCCACAAATCCTCGTGCTCCAGGAATGCAGTCATCGCGAATCTCCATGTGGAATAATTTTCTCGCCCTTTCAGTCGCTCGATCGACGGGATCGCTTGCACACTCGACATGTTTCGGGAGCTCCACAATTTCACACAAATTCAGGCACAATTAACAAATTACACTGCTTGCGAATGCCTGGGCCCATAACCTGTTAGGTTTTATATTTAACAGCAGGCGAACTATTGCAGCAGTTTAACAGTACATTAATGGCGGAATTGAACGAAAGGCTTTTAATATATTATATGTAAGACAAAGGAAAGTCATGTTTTAACATAGTTACAAAATAACATCTCATAGTAACGCAATGCAGCCTACTTCTCATTAATAAATGTTCACGAATATCACGCGAGATTTTCGTCCATACTCCTAACAATAACAATCAATTATTAATTTATATGTAAACATTTCGTTCTTTTCCTTTCCACATGTAACGTTTTACTTTCGGCATTTTCGTAGCGCAAGCGAAAACTAACCTCAAATGTGTCTATGTATTACACGTGCTCGGAGCACACTTCGCGTTCACGCAGCTGATGTCGAGTGAGATCAATGCTACCAACTTACAGAAAATGCGACGTTGCCGCGATCAAAATACTTTTTTATGAGAGCTATTGTATTTAATTTATTAATAAATGACGTAAATAAATAACGTAATATAATTTTATTAGTATTTTTAAACAGTAATTACTGTTTTGTTACTTTTTAAAGGCTTTCACACTTTCAGATTTTCGTTTGTCTCAGTTGCAAGTCAGGTACAGTCTTTCTAAAAACCATTGAAAGTGAAAGTTTACATACGAGAAAATATGCATAAAAATGTCTCTATAGCTCTTAAAAACACAGGCACGCGTTATTTTACGCAAATATTAATATAAATATTACTTTCCAGTAAAGAATATCTTTTTAAATATGTTAATTAGCTTTATGTTACGTTTCTTAAACTTTTGGCAGAGGGTCATACAACCTTAAGGGCGACCTCACCGATTTCAATGACCTTGGCGCTTTAAAAGTATTTAAGTGTTTAAAGCGCGTCAACTAACCTATGTAGATTAGTGACACGCTTTAAAAGTATTTAAGTGTTTAAAGCGCGTCAACTAACTTATGTAGATTAGTGACACGTTTTAAAAGTATTTAAGTGTTTAAAGCGCGTCAACTAACTAACCTATGTAGGTCATTGAAATCGGTGAGGTCGCCCTTAATCTAGACATTTACCATGTCTTTTTTATCTAAAAGGAACCTATTCACAAAGTTTTACCTAAATCGAAGCGCGGACATTTTCGGAAGAACAGCCCTATATTTTTTATCATTTTATCTTAAAAAATGGCTTTATCATAGGAGTCGCCAAAATTCCTTTTAAGGGCTTTCATTTCAACCCAAGACGAAGCTTTTCACAAAGTTTCATCGAAATCGGAGGGCGGCCGTTTTCGGAACTCCATCCTATTATTCTATGTAATAATATTTTTATATTTTTTCTGCGCATTTATTCTGCGCAAAAAAAATTACTTCTTGTTTATCCTATCTTATTATTTTTACGTGTGAAGAGAAATACACACATATACAGGGTGTGCCATTTTAAATGTCCCAGACAAATATCTCGAAAAATCTCGTAAGCTATTAATTTTTTGATAACTCTACTTTTACTGTGGAATAATTAGAAGAATCATATTATGAACAAAATCATACAATTCTATTTTAAAAAATGACCTTAATGTGACCTTAAAAAATCGATTTATTTCGAAAATTGGTTTTACTACTATAATATTTCACGTCTTATAAGTTAGCGAAACAAAGTGAGCAGAATCGATTTTAATTAATATTTTTATTTGTTGCTTATCTGTTGCTAAAAAGTTGCCAAAGAAAAAATTTGTTGCTTTGCAAGTTTTCTTAAAAAACGATGTTCCGTTAAGAGAAGATTAAGTTAGCGTGGCAATATACATATAATAACAAAATTGCACATAACAATAACGTAAGAATTTGTTGCTAATTTGTTGCTCGCAACATAAATGTAAATAACAGCGGAAAACCACAGCGTGCAACTAGTTACAAGAGTAAAGTATCAGAAAAGAATTGGAATTTGTTGCTTGCAAAATAAGTATAAACAATAGCGGAAAACCTCAGCGTGCAGCTAATAGTTACAAAAGTAAAGTATCAGAAAATAATTTATTGCTCGTTTGTCTGAATTTGTTGCATCTCAGCATGAGGGCGTGGTGCGCCCTCCCCCACCCGCACCCAAGCAAGGGCACGAGGGCGAACCAATGCACCAATGTGCAGGGTCTCTCAGACCCAGGTGAGGTAACTGAGGGTTAAATTGAACTTGATTGAATATCAATAACGGGAAAGAATTAACTTTTATATTATGTCCAATTCTTTATTTCCTATTGACGTAATATTTGATACCATCTTTTTAAAAAAGGGTATTTTTATAGTATATCATGCATTTTGTAGTATCGAGCATCTTAATTATAAGTAATGTGTTGACTTTGTGTGATATAACACAAAACATACAACTATAAACAACTAATAATATACAGATTTATAAGTTATTTAATATAGTTGAGCTATGTTGGGACATGTTGAGATGTATTGAGAAGTTTGGAGTGAGAAGAAGTTGAGAGAGTAGAAATGGGTGATAATGTGTTTGAATAGGTGTGTTGGGCTATATTGGAACATTTCGGGATTTATTGAAGTGTTTTGAGATGGGAGTGTGGGTGAAAAGAGTAGGAGTGGGTGATGTGTTTGGAAAGATAAAGGTACATTGGGCCGTATTGGGATTCGGAGTGTATTGAGATATTTTGGGGTGGGGGTAGGGGGAGTGAGGTGGGTGGTGATGTGTGTGGCTGGGTAAGGGTGTGTTAGGTTACGTTGGGATATGTTGGGGTGTATTGAGGTGTTTGGAGTGGATAGCAGGAAGGTGGGGAGTGATCAGGTGAATGGCGTGACTGAAGAACAGTAAAGGTATGCAGAGTGCTTGGGGGTGTGAGGATGTATGCGAGTATTGAAATGTCGATTTATAAGGGGATACAGGAACGATGACGACTAGATAAAGACACTTTTAATACATGTATAATATTACCTTAAACAATCGATTGAGTCTATTAAAAATTTTACCCGGTTTAGCTGTGTTTTAGATATAACCATCGTGTCTTCGCTCAACTTGAGGTATAGACACTGTCGTGTTTCTTGATATCTATATATATAAGTACCGTCGTCTGTATGTATGTATGTATGTACCCGAACTACTCATTCTTTAGTGGGCCAAATTTTTACCAAAAGTATATGAAGTAGGGGTAGAATTTCCCGCGGAGTGCCATGATGTGTATAGTTTTTTGTTACCGATTTTCTGGAAACCGGTTTTTCTAATTTCTTTTATTTTTCGGGAAATAATTCACTGAATCTCAAAGAATTATAGATCAAACAGGGGTAGAAATTTTCGGGGAGTGCTATAAAGTGTATAATTTTTCGTTACCGATTTTTTTGGAAGCCGGTATCAAAATTTTTTCAATTTTTCGGGAATTTATTGACCGAATCTTAAAGAATTGTATATGAAGTAGGGGTAGAATTTTCTGGGGAGCGCTATAATGTGTACAGTTTTTGTTACCAATTTTTTCGGAAACCGGTTTTTTTAATTTTTCAAATTTTTCGGGAAATAATTGATTGAATCTCAAAAAATTGTACATGAAGAAGGAGTAGAATTTCCCGGGAAATATTATAAAGTGTACTATGTTTTGTTACCGATTTTTTTGGAAACCGGTTCCGAATGATCGAATCTCAAAAAATTGTACATAAAGAAAGGCTTGAATTTTCCGGGGAGTGCTATAAAGTATATAATTTTTCGTTACCGATCTTTTTGAAAATTGGTATTAGAAGTTTGACGAATTTTTCGGGAAATAATTGACCGAATTTTAAAGAATTGTATATAAAACAAGGGTAGAATTTCCCGGGGAGTGTTATAAACTGTATAGTTTTTTGTTACCGATCTTAGAGAGAGAGAGGGAGAGAGTTTGAGTTTGAGTTTGTTTATTATGCCATAGTCAAGATTAGGCAAATGATGAAAAATACAAAGATATACATGAAGTAAACAAGAATAAAATAAAAAACAAAAAACAAAAAGAAAAATTCAAATAAGTAAAAACTAGAAAATTACAAAACAGATAAGACAATTATAATAAAGCAGTGAGCAAAAGCGGAAACAATAAGATAATAATGACTATATTGCAAAGAGTAATAATAATTAGTAATTACTTCCACTTCAGCAAATGCTTCAGAACTAAATTTCGTTGACAGTATTAATAACTGAAATATGCAGAAAAAATAAAAATCAACGGAATTCAGTCGTGCTCACACTCAACAATCGCAGAAAAGTAACATTGATACGTAGCAACGATTCAAGTACAGTGACTCGGCAGACTAAATGTACTTGTACTTTTCACGCACTAACGCCACATCATACGTAGATGTTAGATGGCCCCAGGGTAGAACCTCAACCAGAACCGAGCTCAAGTGCAAATAAATAGCCATTGAGCTTCTGCTTAAATTCATTTAGAGACGAAGACGACACAACCTCGGAAGGAAGCGAATTCCATAAGTAAATACCAGCTAGGTGAAAGGACTGGTGGTAAGTTTCGGTTCTGTGAATGGGAATTTGGAAAGTACTAGGCAGTGCGAGTCGAGACGATCGTCTAATCGAGAGATCAGCTCTGACAAAGATCTCAGAGAGGTAGCTAGGAGACATACCATGATATATCTTAAACATTTCGATGCCAAGGAAAAAGAGACGTCGATTTCTAACAGACAGCCACCCTAATTGGTGGCGGTAAGGAGTGATGTGTTCGTCTCGACGCAAATTAAAGATAAACCGAATCGTGCAGTTGATAAGTCTCTGCAGTTTTATGTTAAGCTCATCAGTAACATCGTTGTAAACAAGAGAGCAATAGTCAAGCAGAGGCCAAATTAATGCAGACACGAGTCTTACACGCAATTGCAATGATAAGGAGTTCTTATGGAACTTAAGCTTGTGCAACGTGAAGTGTACTCGCTTAGATATATGAGCAACGTGGCTGTTCCAAGATAGGTCGGAGCTCATAATGACACCTAGATTTCGAGCCTGAGAGACAAACGGAATAGAGGTACCACTAACAGAGATGAGAGGTAAATCGTGAAGATCTATTTGGTCCACGTAACGCTTGCTACCGAATATTAATACTTTGGATTTCTTGAGGTTGAGAGACAATCTATTTGTGGTCGCATATTCGGAGATGACTCCGACATCATGGGCCACCAACTGCAAAGCAACGTTTAACTGACCAAAGAGACACCTACGGTAAATCTGAGTGTCGTCAGCGAAAATCAAGCGTTGGGTAAATCTAATAGACGCACCGATGTCATTGATGAAGAGGGAAAAGAGGAGCGGTCCTAATACCGATCCCTGAGGCACACCAGAGGTGATGGATAGCCAATCGGAGAATTCACCAGCCAGATCAACGACCGCCTGAAAGCGACCAGTGAGGTATGAAAAAATTAATTTGAGGGCAAGATCAGAAAACCCGAGATTCCTCAGTTTAGACAGAAGCAAAGGATGAGAGACAGTGTCAAAAGTCTTGCTGAAGTCAAAGAGGACAAGGATCAATACCTCACCTACGTCAACGCCACTCAAAATATCGTGAAATAGTCTAAGAAGGGCAGACTGGGTAGAGTAACCCTTGCGATAACCAGATTGACGGTCGTCGAGAATATGGTGCAAATTGATAAAGTCAACAATTTGGCGGTGAAGGATTTTTTCGAACAACTTAGAAAGTTCGCACAAGTTGGCAATGGGTCTCGTTTCGGAGGGAGAGGTAGGTGATCTAACTTTAGAGAGAGGACGCACTATAGCGCGTTTCCAGAGAGATGGGAAGTAGCCCAGATTGAGACAGCAGTTGAAAAAAGAGGTCAAAAGGTTACCAATATGAGAAAAGAACAAGGCAATAGCAAAGAGAGGTAATTGATCATAACCTGAGCGAAAGAAAACAGAAGGTGAAGAAGCCATCAAGGAGCGGAGGTTGTCGTTGGATATTTCAGTGAAACTAAAATGTGGTTCATCAGGCATTGTGGATAAGATGATATTGGAGAATTGAGATTGCGAACAGGAAGGATAACAATTTGAGACAGAGGAATAATGGGCATTCAAGAAATTGCGTGAAAAAAAGACAAGAGGTGAGGAAAGAGGCGATTCAACTAAACCAAGGTTGGCAAGTTCACGCCAAATCTTGGACGGATCAGAGGTTGTGCTCAATCTATTCATATAGAACTTCTCTCTGGCTCCCCTTAAATCGAGCGTGAGACGATTTCTGTAAAGCCTGTAAATGTGAAAGTCGAGAATGTTGCCAGATTTGCGCGCAGCATTGAAGAGACCGTTGCGATGCCGAATGCGGTTTGAAAGGTCGTCGGTAAGCCAAGGCGCTGACGGGCGAGACACACGAAAAGAATGAACAGGAGCATGTAGATCAAGACTAGCAGTAAAATCGTTAGTAATAGTGCTCAGGATGTTATCAATGTCAGATTCGCTCGAGCTTGTCGGACCAAAATCAGACGGGAAAGATGTAGAGAGCTTAGAAGTAAGAGTCAGAACGAACGCTTCCTCGTTAAATCTCTTGTAGCAGCGACGAACCAAAGTGCAACTCGTGAAGGACGGGACCTTGAAGGAATAGGAGAGAGAGAAAGAGAGAGAGAGAGAGAGAGAGAGAGAGAGAGAGAGAGAGAGACTATTTGCGTGTCTTATTACATATGTTTTCCGGGGCGAAGCCCGAGTAACCAGACAGATTTTTTAGAGTAATAGATTTAGAGCCCGCGCGAAGCGCGGGCCAAGCACCTAGTTATCTATAAGTATAGGAGAAACAGATATATGTAGGGGAGACCGAGACGAAGTCGGCCCTATTTTTCCGGTGCCGATTTTTAACAACAAAAATAAATTATTTTAGTGAAATATAGTATACCATTATAAAGAATGAACCCTTGGCTACAAAATTTATACAGGCATTTTTTGTTTACGTCGCTTTGTTCAACCGGTATAGAGAAAAATCGACAAAGGTGCAAAAATCAAAAAGTCAAAATTCCCGGGGCGGAGTCGTGTCTTCATCTCGGACTGGATTTTAAATAAAGATACATAATTTTGATCATAAAAAATAATAGAATAAACTTTATTCATTGTTTTTTAGTAGAAAAATGGAAAGCGAAAAATAATTTCAAGAAAACAGAGTCTGACGAGCGCACGCGCACTCGTTGTGTGCTTTACGCCTGCACGAAATGCACTGTTTTTCATCGGTTCTGTTTTCTATTAACTCCGAGCATACGCAGCACATATTATTTATAGTAGGGGAGCTAGCTCCATTTTTTCGTGATTATTTCGGTACTTATGAAACTTTTTGTGGTGATTCAGAATGTTATTCAATGATCAAAGCTCCGGGGACTGACAAAAAAGTGGGGCGCTTTGGGTGATATAGCCACTCACTTGTGCAAAAAAAATTTTTTTTTCAAGTCATTTCGGTATGTCAGTCATTTTGCACCATAATTCTTTGATATATTCTATGACTATTTGCAAATTGACTGACAAAAAAGTGGGTCGCTTGTGGGTGTAGGGCCGCCCAAAAATGTCATTTTTTTTCAAGTCATTTCGGTATGTCAGTCATTTTGCACCATAATTCTTTGATATATTCTATGACTATTAGCATAATTGACTGACAAAAAAATGGGTCGCTTGTGAGTGGTAGGGCCGCCCAAAAATGTTTACGTTACGTTGTTACGTTATGTTTATGTTTATATTTATAACCTTTATAAACTATGGCATCTAAATGTGTTTTTTGTGGTCGTGATGACAATAAAATACGTGTTTTTACTAAAGAAATATTGAAAAAATGTTACAATTATTTGAAAATTCGTTTAAAATGGAAGCTGAAATACAGTGACGTCATTTTACCTTCCGCTTCAGACTCAAATAGAGGTTACCATCCACAGTGCTACAGGCTTTTCTCATCAATGAAAAAACAATATACTACCCGGTAAAAATTAACAAGAAAAAGGAAACTAATATGAACATATATTGGATATATTTTGTATACAATTATATATATTTACTAGCTGGTTACCCGGGCTTCGCCCGGGCGTTGTTTTTTTCAAACGACGTCATTTGTGTGCCAATATCCTTATTTATATCCCATTCTCGAACAATTAATCAAATTTTTGAGGCGGTTTTAACTAAATCCGGGAAAAAGATTATATATAATATTATATATAAATATATGAATTTTGTCTCTATATGATCATACTAGTTAATTACCTGCGCTTCGCCCGGGCGTCGTTTTTCTTCAAACAACGATATTTAATTTAAAGGCGATTTAAAATTGAACCGTATAAATGTTTTCCTTAATTGAACATGTCGTAACATGTCGTATGATTTTATATAATTATATATAATCATATATAATCATATATGAACATATATAATGAGATTATATATATGTAAATAGATATAATCAATAATCATATATGACTATATATAGTCAATATATATTGAAAAAGAACTGTTAACTTCGATAATAAAACATTGATAAATTAAGATTTATATTTTTTCAAAAGCTATATAGAATCAAAAGTAAAATGATTTATTCCATATATTGTAATTTTGGCACTGCTTGACGTGAATTATATATATTTATATAAATTTATATATATTTTTATATGAAAAATTTTTTCCCGGGTAGTGATGAAACCGCCACTTCCTTCCATGAATCCTCTTCATCCTCGTTTTCAATGCCATCATCTGCCTCTGCGAAGAATAATGAAAAGCATGATGGATCTGCTGTCGATAGCAAGCTCAATACTACCACTGAAGATATTGATTCTGAGGTTAAAACAAATTCAGGTAAGCCTCAAGAAACACTGATTGTTGAAGAAGAAGAGGAAGAACAACACTGTGAGGGAAAATCATCGGATTTATCTGAGGCTGCTTCGGTCGGACAAGATGTTTGCATTTTTTGTGATAAAAAACAGAAGAGACAAAAACGTCACATTCAGCTTCTTTTAACTTTTGATAAGACAACCTTGCAATCTACTGTAGAGGAACAAGCAAAAGCATTAAATGACCAAGTATTATTGCAGAAAATATCTCAAAAGACCAAACCCATGTACCATAAAATATGTCAGCGAGATTATTACCACCAGTTTGAATCACTTTTTGTGGAGAAGAACACACTTTGGCATGAAGTACGAGACTGTCATAAACGAGCTCAGGCTGAATTGTGCTCATATATTCAAAAACATGTCATTGACGAGAATAAATGTGTTTATTTATCACTCTTGTGCAGTATGTACAATGCCTCACTACAACAAGCCCTTGGAAATAATATCTGTGAAATTACAAATCAACACTTGGAGAAGAAAATCGTCCAAAAATTTAGCAATAAAATTCAAGTCATATCAACGCCGAGGAAAAAAATTATCGCTCCAAGTAAAAATGTTGTTTTTGATGACATAAATCTTTCAATTCTAGACGACAATGAAGTTCTAGAGCGGTCAGCACTTATTTTGAGAGATCGAATTTTAAAAATAGAAATTAACCATCTGCCCGAAGAATTGAATGTACAAGATTTCATAAAAGGGGAGTGTTCAATACCTCCAGAAGTGACAACATTTTTTCAAATGCTGTTCGCTAGTCCTAATCCTCGACGCCAAAATGATCAGACATTGAAGAGAAAAGTTTTGACATCATCCTATGATCTCATTCATAACGTGACCAACGGTAATATCAAAACATCCAAACATTTAACGCTAGGGTTGGCATTAAAGAGCCTAACAAGCAGCAAAAAAGTTGTAAATATTTTAAACAGGTATGGCTATATTTGTAGTTACAACGTATTAGAGGAAATGGAGACAGAAATGACTTTCGCATCAACTAATCGGTTTGACCTTTGTCCGGCAAACGTTGTCAGATCTCCAGACTTAGGCACAGGAGTGGCATTTGACAATTTTGATCGGTTTGTTGATACATGCACCGGTAAAGATACTCTGCATGACACAGTCGCGATTCTGTATCAAAATGAAAGTTCCAACACCGGTACTGACTGTTCGAATTTGGATAATTGCGACGATAGATCTGCAGCTGAAAATTTAACTGGGTCTGAGTCAACTGTGTCATCTCCACCATCAACTGTACCTGGAGCTTCATCAGGACAACGCAACAGATCAAAACGACGAAGAATTTTTTATGCAATAATTCCAGAACTGGAATCTTATGCTAAAAAGCCAAGAATGATTGAGACTCTTATCGCTGTTGATGATCCGAGGCGTAAATCCGTACCTGAAAACCTCGATCGATTGAAAAATATTGATCTCATCTGGATGTTGGCCCATGCGTTGAAGGTTCCAGAAACGCCCATGTGGGTTGGATATAACAGTTTGATAATCAAGGATAACAGCCCTAAACAACAAATAGCTTACTTGACACCAATAAATGTGAGTCCTACAGCTACCAATGTTGTTTTGGAAACAATGAAACAGAGTCAGAAAATCGCTGAAGAATGCAACGCAACATACATGCCAGTAACATACGATTTGGCAATTGCCAAAGTTGCAATGCAACTTCAATCGACAGAAAAACTTCGATTTGCCAATTTGTTTATTCACATGGGTAGTTTCCACATTATGATGGCGTTTTTTCATGCTATTGGAAAATTTATTAATGAATGTGGGCTATCACATATCATGGTCGAAAGTGAATTATTAGCAAGTGGTTCCGTGGCTGGATTCATCGCTGGGAAGCATTTTAATCGGTGCAAGAGACTTCATCCTATTATGGCTCTCGGACTCCAAATTCTACACTTCCAATCTTTTTTTAATCGTGTCGGAATAATTTGGAATGCAGATATAATTACTGAAGTTGAAAATTTTTCGAAAAAACAGATTTCAGACTCTGTGGAGATTAGCCAAGACCTTATGACTTTGCTGGCAGAGTACAAAGCTTATGAAGAGGAAACTTTGGATGGCAAATTCGGAAAAACGGCTCAATTCTACATGATTTATAAGAATCTCATTAACTATTATTTAACTCTCAATAGAAGTATTAGAACGAGTGATTTCGAACTATACAAATATATACTCCCTCGGATTACCAACTTGTTTTTTGCATTGAATCAACCAAACTATGCTCGCTGGACAGTCAAATACGTCGATAATTTGATGAAAGTTGACGAGACGCACCCTGGATTAGAAAACATCTTCAAAAAAGGTGGCTTTGGAGTCAAACGAACGGACAAACCTTTTTCAAGACAGCCAATAGATTTAGTTTTGGAGCAAACAATAAATGCTGATGCTGCACGAGGTATGATAGGTATTATCAATCTTACAAACTCGATCGCTGCTCGTCAACGTTGGTCAAAAAGTCATTCGATCCGTTCAACTGTTATAACTTACGTTTATGGATACGCTCAGATGACAAAAGCACAAGATGTAACTGCTGAATTGGAAAAGAATAGGATCAAAATTAATTGTGAACAACTTCAGAAGTTCATAGAAAGTATTGAGAATCATACCAATCCGTTCGATCCAAACTTAGATCCAGCATTTCTCTACAACATCAATACTGGCAGAGCTGCGTCTAATGAAGTTTCCGATTTCCTGTTAAATATTGAAAAAAAAGGCAACAATCTACGCGAAGCTTTTATTTCTGAATGTTCTCAAGACGCCAACCGATTCGAAGGTTCAATAAAGAGAAATCTCATTTTCAATTTTGCCAGTGACAACAAAAAGAAGAAAGTACAAATTGCTGGTAAAGTACAAGAAATAAGGATGCAGAGAGATTTGTTTGGACGTTTGCTGGGCATTTCATTGGAGCAAAATATAGATATAACGAAAGTTTTGTCATATCCATTAACTCCCGTTCCCATGTCCCTATGTCATTTAGATGGGACTATATGCAAAACAGACAAATCAACCTTAATGAAATATTTGGAAGCCAAAGTGGAGAGTCAAGCACCAACCAGCAAAGATGTAGTGCTTTTAGATGGATTTTTCATACTTCACTTGATAAAAGAGGTTCCTCAAACATTTGGAAAAATTTCAACGAAAATATTGCAAATCGTCACAAACTTTGGCAGTAATCGAGTGGATATCGTCTTTGATCGTTACTTTTCTCCGTCAATAAAAAATTATGAGCGTGATCTGAGGAACAATACTGACATACCCTACAATATTTCCGGACCAGATCAGTCAAGACCTCACGACTTCACTAAAGAATTGAGAAATAATTATTTCAAGGAAGCTCTGGTGAAGTTTTTAATTGAGGATTGGGCCTCTGATGAAAAAGCTCCATTTATTGGCGATAAAGTTATTCACCTGAATTTCGACTTATGCTACCGTTTTGAATCATCCGGCAACCAAGTGAAAAGGACAATTGATGACGATTTTACCTGCGAAGACCATGAAGAAGCGGACACAAAAATTATTTTCCACTTGAGCAAAATTAATTTTGATGCCAACGTGTTGATCAGGTGCAATGATACTGATATCCTCGTTATAATTTTGGGTAATATGGAGAATTTTCTTTGCCAATTGAACATTTGGATGGAGGTTGGTACAGGAAATCATCAACGCCATATTGATATTACGAAGTTGTATACAAATTTGGGAGCATCCTTGTCCAGCGCTTTACCTGGTTTTCATGCAATGACTGGTTGCGATTATAATCCAGCATTCTTCCGAAAAGGGAAATCAAAACCACTAAAACTTTTGGAAAAATCGTTGGAATTTCAGACGGCTTTAACTTCCTTGAAAAGCGTGGATTCGAACTCGAGAGAAAATGTTTTTGATGAACTTGAAAAATTTGTATGCCGTATTTACAATATTCGAAATATCGACACAGTCAATGAAGCAAGATTTGAACTTTTTTGCAAAACATACAAGTTCAAAAATCTCAATGAGTCTTTCAAGCCAAAATTGAAGAATTACGATGCTTCGAGTTTGCCGCCCTGTAAATCCGAGTTGTTCCAGCAGTTATTGAGAGCACAATATATCACAAGCGTTTGGAGCAATGCTCACATGAAATATCCGACAGCTCTGCGTCCACAAGGAAATGGCTGGATAGAAAATAATGGAAAATATGAATTTGTCTGGTTTGAAGGCAACCAGCTTCCAACACTTATCAACGACATCGTTATTCAGCCGTCAGACGATAGCAATGAGGAAGGTGAACTAGGTATGCGTGAATTTTTTTCTTCGAAAAAGAAAAAAATCAGTAGTCAAACAATCATATTATGATTTTTAAATAATGTTACAGAATTGAATGACGACCTTTCTGAGGATGAAGATGACCTAAATGATAGTGATAAAGAAGAAGAAGAAAAAGATTCCTAGTTTTTTTATTTATTTTTTATGATGATGATTCAATGCAGCTATTTTTCATTAATGTTTTTGTTTTGATTATATAATAAATAATCATAAAAAAAGATATTGGCTTCAGTTTGCAATGTACTTATAGTATTATCTTAACGGCGCCTTCTGCGCGTTTACTAAATTAACGTAATTCTTGCTTTAATGGAAGCCGGATTGACACGTATTATTTTCTCCAAAAGTTATTCTACAATAAATGTTACTTTTCATTTGTTAGCTGACTGAGTTAATGATTTATGTGTCACCCCGCCGGATATCGCGCTGTCCTTCATCAACCCCGCCCTGCTATTAGGTCAAGCTAGCCGATTCCTCGCACACCGAACTTATTTCGTCTTGCGTCTCTCTTTAGTTTCTCGCGATTTCGCGGACGCGAATTTACGCGTCTGGCGCCCAGCAATCAAATTCGATTAGTGGAGTGTCGGAGGTGCGAGAGAATCGTCGGAGAGGCCTATCATCCTTCTTTTTTTCGCCCTTTTGATTTGTCACATGATCCGGACCGCTCCGGGTGTGAAAAAAATGTGACAAAATTTGGCTGTACTTTTAATTATTTATTTGAGTAATGAAAAGACAATAAGAATTAAAATTAGTCCTGATGATCATCAATGGTGAATTCAAAAAAGGAAAAAATTCATAAGTCACAAACTGTGGAATATTTTACAATATTACAATATTTTATGAGGGTTTTGAGACTCACTTTTTTGTCAGTCAATTATGCTAATAGTCATAGAATATATCAAAGAATTATGGTGCAAATTGACTGACATACCGAAATGACTTGAAAAAAATGACATTTTTAGGCGGCCCTACACCCACAAGCGACCCACTTTTTTGTCAGTCAATTTGCAAATAGTCAGAATATATCAAAGAATTATGGTGCAAAATGACTGACATACCGAAATGACTTGAAAAAAAAATTTTTTTTGCACAAGTGAGTGGCTATACCACCCAAAACGCCCCACTTTTTTGTCAGTCCCCGGAGCTTTGATCATTGAATAACATTCTGAATCACCACAAAAAGTTTCATAAGTACCGAAATAATCACGAAAAAATGGAGCTAGCTCCCCTACTATTAGCTTTCTTGACTTCGTTTTTCGCCCACTGCTCGTCGAAGGCTGCGGTTCTGATTGTATGGCATTTTTTTTGGACTGGCCTCTCTTTCTCGGCGTAGTGGTAATGGTCGATTTTGTCGTTCTCTTTCTTGTAGCAGATTTATCATCTTCCTTTCGCTTCGACTCCGCCTGCTCAGTCACTAATTCCTTTATTTGAGGCGAGTCAGTCCTGTGCATGCGCCTATCGTTGCCTGATATCTCTAACTTGCGACACGTGATTGCTGATCTATATGACTTACATTGATCTACATAATTTCTCTCGTGATTTGTTGTTCTGTTTGCTTGAGTGACGGGTATGCAGCGTGCGTGTGTAAGGTGTAAGAAGCCGATAGCTACCTCGTTTGCTGAGTGTGTGTGCACGAAAGTGTTCCATCCGGGTTGTCTCAAGACATACGCGCTTTACAAATACGCTGAAACCTGCTGCAGATCGTTGTCTGCTACTATCAGCTTACCTCTCACACCTGAGGTGGATAGCTCTGCGCGGTCACTCAATTCTGGTGGTATGGCTACCCCGGTAAGCTCTTCCCCGAATCTTAACGACAATGTTACGCGTAATTCTACCGATGACCTGTTACGCGGATTGATTGAGCAGATGAAGGCGACGGATGCTAAACTTTCCGCTTTCATTGACTGTCAACAACGTACCAATAAAGAGCTCAATGATAAACTCAATCACTTAAATTCGCTTGCGGATACTGCGACTCAAAATAGTCAGCGCATTGCGCAATTGGAGCTGGACAACGCCAATTTGGTTCGTGAAATCCGCGGATTAAGATCTGCTCAGTCGACTTACAGTGCTCATGGCGGCAATGAATTGATCGTGTCAGGCTTGCCATCGACGACATTCTTTACTCCGTTAATGCTCGCTGAAAACGTGTTAACGGCATTAAACGTACCGAGTTTCGCCTGTCACGTTCTTAGTGCGAGATTTGTCAAAAGAGCACCATCTGTGGCTCCTGATCGTGCCACTGTGGCTGCATCATCATCGTCTGCGTCATCTTGTTCGATGATTGTCACCATGGCCTCGAGTGCGGTTCGTGATGCGATCATTTCTAGAAAGTGTGAAAGGGGTGCCCTTAAACAGCGAGAAGTGTGTAATGTAGATTCTGATCGTAATGTATACGTAAATGAACTTCTGCTTAAATGTACCTTTGATTTATTACAGCAAGTTAAACGTATTGCTAAAGAGAGGGCGTATAGGTTTGTTTGGATTAGGAACGGCTGTATATGTGTTAGACGTGCTGATAAGGAGCCTATCATTTGCATTGACTCTGAAGATGATCTTCCCAGGCTTGGCTGACGCGTCCGGCCCGCCCGTTTTTTGTCTTCGGTCATTCGGCGCAACTCTGCTTGTAATTCTTCCCTGCTCCGTATTGCTCAATTTAATGCTAATTCTCTTCGTGGACATATTGACTTCATTCGTTTACAATTTGATACTTGCTCTCATCACATTATTTCTGTTTCTGAAACGTGGCTTCACGCGGGCGTGCCGGACGATCTTGTGGCTTTGGACGGTTATTTCTTGGTCCGTCATGATCGTGTGGGGCAGATGGGTGGTGGAGTTGCTTGCTATATACACAATTCTTTAAAGGTCGAGTTACTTGCTACCTCTATTGGTTTAGAGCTTAATGCTCCGGAATTTCTTTTAGTCGAAATTCGTTTGCCGAGTAATGAGGCGATACTGTTTGCGTCAATTTATAGAAGACCTAAGGGCGCCCTTTTTAATGACTTTGCTGAATCACTTACTGGTGTTTCTCATCTCTATAATAATATCATTATTGGCGGCGATTTGAACTGCAATCTTTTGGGGAATGGCTTCGAGGCTAGTCACCTGCGCGAACTTATGTTAAGTTTATTTTTGAACATTGTTGACTCAGAAGCCACCTTTTATACTGCCACTTCCGATTCGTGGTTAGATGTTCTGGTGGTGGATGACAGTGACAAAGTTTTATCGTTTACCAAATCCTCGATAAAGCCCATTCATTGCAGGACATGATCTGCTTGAAATGTCATTCTCTCTGAATCGTGCGTTTGACTCCAAGCAGTCTGTGCTTCGGCGTAGTTATAGGAACTTTGACACCTCTGCGTTCCTTAAGTATCTTCATTCCTTGGCAATTAACGCTCAGACTGTGAATGAGACCAACGTTGATGAGATTTGTTCCTGTTTGTTGTCTACCTTACTTGACGTGCTGGATGTGTTTGCCCCTGCTCGTAGATCTGTGTTTAGAAGGCCTCCTATTCATTGGCTCACTGATGAGATCAGATCCCGGCTTCGTGCGCGTAATCAGCTGTATAAGCAAGTTAAACGTTCCAATAGTCTTCTCGGCTATGCTAGATACCGACATCTTCGCAACCAGCTTAACACTGATATCAAGCGCGCTAAGAGTGATTTTCACTTTGCCTCTCTTACTAATGTAACTAACTCTGCTAAATTGTGGAGAGAGCTTGCCCGTCTTGGGCTTGTCAAGTCCACGTCGGTTTCTCCTCTCCGTTTTTTCTCACTTGATCAACTTAATTCATATTATGTCTCTGTATCTAATACCTCTTCACCTTGCTCGTACGTTGACTTCATGTCGACCATTGCTTTGGTTTCTAGTCCCTCTCAACGTTCAAAGTTTGTTTTTTCTATTATTCAGCCTGATGATGTATATAAACTTATCTCTAATGAACCGCTCCATTCCTTTGCATCTGGCCAGGACGGCATTCCGCTTTATGTTCTTCGTACTGCCTGGCCTGTTATTTCTCAATGGCTCACTTCACTGCTTAATTGTTCACTTCAATCCTCCGTATTTCCTTAATTATGGAAACGTGCGTTAATCCGCCCACTCTCTAAGATTCGCACTCCTTTGTCTCTATCCGATACTCGATCTATTGCTAACCTTCCAGAAATGTCTAAAATCCTTGAACAAATAGTGGCCGCTCAGATCACTGAATATTTAAATAAGCATAATCTTTTGAATTCCAGACAGTCCGCGTATCGTTCCGGCTACAACACGCAATCTGCACTTTTACGGGTCTGTGACGACATTAAGAAGGGAATTGATGACATGCTTATCACAATTATGATTCTCTTCGACTTCAGTAAAGCCTTTGATACTGTTCCACATCTTTGTTTATTTATGAAGTTAAAAGAATTAGGATTCTCTGACGAGGTCCTTGTGTGGATATTCTCCTACCTTACTGGCCGTTCTCAAGCGGTAATTGATGATGAAGGTAATCTCTCAGACTGGGTGTTCACATCGTCCGGTGTCCCTCAAGGTTCTGTACTTGGTCCTCTTCTGTTTGCACTATATATTAATGATATTGGTGGTTCTCTTTCGTTTGTATATCATATGCTCTTTGCTGATGATATACAAATATATCTCCAATGTTCTCGTGCTAACATTCTCCATGGTCTTGAGATGATTTCCGAGGATGCGAACGCTATTTTTGACTATGCAAATTTGAATGGTCTTCCACTCAATCCTGCGAAAAGTAAGGTATTGATTTTTGGTAGTCATTCCTATGTTAATGATATTGACTTTCATAGTTTACCACCCATTATTGTGAACCAAACACCTATACCCTTTGTTAATGAAGTCAGAAACTTGGGTGTAATTTTTACGTCTAGCTTGTCTTGGAGGAAACACATTTTACACATCTCCCAAAAAGTTCATTTTTTTTTTCATAAACTTAAGTTTAATAAAAATTCACTTTCTACGGGGTTGAGGATAAGACTCGTATTAGCTCTAATTATGCCACACATTGATTACTGTTGCTTAGTCTATCACGGTTTAAGTGGTGAGTTAAATACTTTATTGCAGAGACTCGTCAATTGTTGCATCCGCTTTATCTTTGATCTTAAGAGAAATGAACATATTACTCCGTATAGACGCCAACTAAGATGGCTTTCAGTTGAAAATAGAAGACTATATTTTCTAGGTTGTCAAATGTTTCGCATACTTCACATGTGCTCCCCTTCTTACTTGCGTGAAAATTTTACGTTGCTTGATCCGCTGTTGAGGAGATCTGACCGCCTTTTTCATGCGTCTCATACATTTCATATTTCTTCTCATAGAACAACCACCTACAGAAACTTTTTTTATCTTTCTTCTATCTATTTCTGGCACTCACTTCCTGTTAATATCACCTCTACTTCCTCATCCTCTGCCTTTAAGAATCTTCTCAAAACATTTTTACTTGCTCGGGAAACAGGGTAACATTCCTGCTTTTGTCTTCTGTTTTCTTCTGTATTTCTCGCTTACTACTGTTTTTTCTTTACTACATATTATATTGTACGTATAACTAGTTAAGTTGCGTTAGTTATTAGTTTCATTGTATATATTGTGTTTATTGTTAGTTAAGTCGCGTATTGTCACCTCAGTTCTGGTTCTTTACTGCTTCATTCTTGCTTGTCTTATGCGAGTGAGAGCACACTTATTCTGTACTGCAACACTGTATCTATCTTTGCCCTTTAGCCTAGCTTGGGCATAATAAATCTCTCTCTCTCTCTCTCTCTCTCTCTCTCTCTCTCTCTCTCTCTCTCTCTCTCTCTCTCTCTCTCTCTCTCTCTCTCTCTCTCATCTCTCTCTCTCTCTCTCTCTCTCTCTCTCTCTCTCTCTCTCTCTCTCTCTCTCTCTCTCTCTCTCCTCTCTCTCTCTCTCTCTCTCTCTCTCTCTCTCTCTCTCTCTCTCTCTCTCTCCCTCTCCCTCTCCCTCTCCCTCTCCCTCTCCCTCTCCCTCTCCCTCTCCCTCTCCCTCTCCCTCTCCCTCTCCCTCTCCCTCTCCCTCTCCCTCTCCCTCTCCCTCTCCCTCTCCCTCTCCCTCTCCCTCTCCCTCTCCCTCTCCCTCTCCCTCTCCCTCTCCCTCTCCCTCTCCCTCTCCCTCTCCCTCTCCCTCTCCCTCTCCCTCTCCCTCTCCCTCTCCCTCTCCCTCTCCCTCTCCCTCTCCCTCTCCCTCTCCCTCTCCCTCTCCCTCTCCCTCTCCCTCTCCCTCTCCCTCTCCCTCTCCCTCTCCCTCTCCCTCTCCCTCTCCCTCTCCCTCTCCCTCTCCCTCTCCCTCTCCCTCTCCCTCTCCCTCTCCCTCTCCCTCTCCCTCTCCCTCTCCCTCTCCCTCTCCCTCTCCCTCTCCCTCTCCCTCTCCCTCTCCCTCTCCCTCTCCCTCTCCCTCTCCCTCTCCCTCTCCCTCTCCCTCTCCCTCTCCCTCTCCCTCTCCCTCTCCCTCTCCCTCTCCCTCTCCCTCTCTCTCTCTCTCTCTCTCTCTCTCTCTCTCTCTCTCTCTCTCTCTCTCTCTCTCTCTCTCTCTCTCTCTCTCTCTCTCACCAAAATGTGCACTCAACGATCGGGTATCGACTCGCAAGCGCGGTTGGCTGGTGCAGCCTTGTAAAAAGGACTCGGCAATCAAGGGATTGGTGAGAGGAACGACTAATAAGAGATGCGGTATTGTGTATCGCAAGTTTAATGTGTTACTGTGTCGAGGTATCGAGAAGTTCTGAGACGAGCGGTATTCACAATAGGTAGCTAGACGGTAATTGCGAGCGCGTGAAGAGAGGGAAAGTTCGACGAATGACGCGATTTTTTCCGAGGAGCGAACGGGAAATTCGGGTAACGAGAGGTAGCTTTCGCGGAATACGTTGGATCCGACAAGGTCTCAACGATAAACACGCGGAGCGAAAACACGACGAGCAATACATCTCACGCTCGAAATCAACGGACGAGAAATATAACGCGATTCCTGAACATACCGCCCGCCTCGAATGCTTACATTCGAAACGAGAATTATAATACAGTGAGAGCTTACATCTAAATACATAATAAACTTAAATCTAAAGACAGAATTTAATGAAAGTATTAAGTTGGTTCAAGAGCTATTTAATAAAGCGAACGCAAAGGGTCAAATTTAATGGATTATTGTCAAATCCCATTAGTGTGGATTTGGGAGTGCCGCAAGGATCTGTCTTAGGACCATTGTTATTCTTATTGTACATAAATGATATCGCGGATGTTATTAATGAGAATTGTGCTGTAAGATTGTTTGCCGATGATGCCCTGATATATACCACAGGATTCTCGAGTCAAGAAATTAGTGATATTTTAAATGAACAGATGTTAAAAGTAGAGGAATGGTTAGATATAAATAGATTAGTTGTAAATGTAAATAAAACGAAAGTTATGCTAATTAGAGGTGTTAGAAAAACAGTGGTTGAAAGTAATGTGGTAATCAGATTAAAGGGGGAAATATTAGAAATGGTAAATGAAATAAAATACTTAGGAATAATAATAGATAAAAATCTAAATTTCTCGGCTCATGCGGATTATATTAGTAGAAAAGCAGGGGCAAAGTTAGGGGTTTTGCGCAGAGTTAGTGAGGATATGTCGCGTGACATGAGATGTAAGATATATAACACAATTGTAGCGCCGCTGTTTGAATATTGTGCGTCGATCCTGGTAAGTTTAAATGAAACAAATGTACAGCGTTTGCAAAAACTGCAAAATCAGGGGATGAGAATTATTCTAAGAAGAGATAAGAAAGAGAAAATTAGGAATATGTTAGAAGCGTTGAAATTTATGTCTGTTAAAGAAAGAATCGAGTACAATGTTTGTCTATTAGTATATAAGATAGTGAATGGATTCTGTCCAAAATACTTAAGCAGGGATATAGAAATAGTGCAAACAAGAAGCAACAGAGACACGAGAAAGGGTAAAAATCTGTGTATTGCTCGATGTAGGACTAGAGAGGAACAAAAAATGTTGTTGCACGACGGATTTAAAATGTACAATGATTTGCCGAATGAGGTGAAAGATGAGCAAACCTTGAAGGGATTTAAAAGAGCATTGGTAAAACATATTAGGGGAAGGAGTGGGGTGTATAGTGAGCATTAAGAATAAGAAAACAGTATTGTAATAATTAAGTTGCAATGTAAAAAACTAATGTGATACTATGTATATGTAGCTACTGCAGCTAATAAATATCTCTCTCTCTCTCTCTCTCTCTCTCTCTCTCTCTCTCTCTCTCTCTCTCTCTCTCTCTCTCTCTCTCTCTCTCTCTCTCTCTCTCTCTCTCTCTCTCTCTCTCTCTCTCTCTCTCTCTCTCTCTCTCTCTCTCTCTCTCTCTCTCTCTCTCTCTCTCTCTCTCTCTCTCTCTCTCTCTCTCTCTCTCTCTCTCTCTCTCTCTCTTTCTCTCTCTCTCTCTCTCTCTTTCTTTCGTGTGATTATGTCAAGATTGCTTGTTTCAACGCCAGCTCCCTTCCTGCCCATCTCGAATCAATCCAGGCCTTCTTAGCGCTCAATTTTTTTCACATTATTTCTATTTTTAAAAAAAAGGTAAAGAAAGGCGCCAAGTACACGCGTAGTAGTGTATATGTGTTGTTACCTCGAAAAAAAACAGTGGTAATATTATACCTAAAAAAAATCTAAGTAACAAATGGTAGACGTAATCTTTGCATTTCAAAAAATCTCGAAAAAACCTATAAGCAGTAGTATATTTACCTCAAAAAACCGAAGTAACAAGTGGTAGACGTAATCTTTGTATCTCGATAAATCTTGAAAAAACCTAAGCAGTAGTATCTTTACATCGAAAAAACCGAAGTAACAAGTGGTAGATGTAATCTTTGTTTCTCGAAAAATCTCGAAAAAACCCAAGCAGTAGTATTTTTATTTCCAAAAAATTATAACTCAAGTGATACACATCAAAAAAATTATGTTATTACAAAATACAAAAAAGAATTGATATCTCTTTTTAAATTACAGCGCCAATTACAGAGAGAATATACACTGAGAATCTTTGTATCTCGAAAAATCTCGAAAAAACCTAAGCAGTAGTATTTTTATTTTCAAATATGTATGTTGTTACCTCGAAAGAAAACAGTAGTAATATTATTACAATCACAAAAAAGAAATGATATCTCTTTTTAAATGACAGCGCCAATTACAGAGAGAACATACACTGAGAAAAAAATGTGTTAATCTCAAGAAATATTTAGTCCGATACGTTCAACTGAACATTTTAGTTAGTTAACTAAGCATTAGTTAAATTAATTAATTAAAGAAACGAAATAAATTGTTGAAATAACTAATATTTAGTTAACTAACTAAAATGTTTAGTTGAACGTATCGAACTAAATATTTCTTGGAATTAACAATTTTTTTTCTCAGTGTATTTTTCGAGATACAAAGATTAGGTTTTTTCGAGGTATAATATTACCACTGTTTTTTTTTCGAGGTTATAATATTACAAAGAATTATTTTAATCACAAAGAATTAAAGAGGTAACATTATAAAATAAAAATATTTAATTAAAATAAAATAAATAAATTTTTCTTGTAAAAAACTTGGCGCTGCTTTTTTAAGGTCAATCCAGAAAAACTTGCATAGGTGCATAAACATATACATAAAGAGATGGATAGGTAGGTCTATTTCCTTTTGCACATATATATGAACCAATCAATTTCTTACGCTTATGTTTATGCGCTATGCAAATTTGTCTGGATAAAGCGGGGAACACAGACTTTTGCATAACACATAATACGTAAGGTCCATACATATGTGAATAAGGAAATAGACCAATCAATTTTCTTATGCTTACGCATTATGCGTTGTGCAGAAGTGTGGGCTCCCCGCTTAAGAGCCTCCGCACAAGACTCTCGTATGATAGCGTATGATAACGTAACGTAGATCAACGCACAAGAAACGTATTCACGTATAACGCCGTAACCGATACGTTTCTTGTGCGTTGACCCACATTTCGTTACACTACATTGCTATAAAAAAGTCTTGTGCGGAGGCTCTAAACCTTAAAAAAGCAGCGCCAAGTTTTTTACAAGAAAAATTTATTTATTTTATTTTAATTAAATATTTTTATTTTATAATGTTACCTCTTTAATTCTTTGTGATTAAAATAATTCTTTGTAATATTATAACCTCGAAAAAAAACAGTGGTAATATTATACCTCGAAAAAACCTAATCTTTGTATCTCGAAAAATACACTGAGAAAAAAAATTGTTAATTCCAAGAAATATTTAGTTCGATACGTTCAACTAAACATTTTAGTTAGTTAACTAAATATTAGTTATTTCAACAATTTATTTCGTTTCTTTAATTAATTAATTTAACTAATGTTTAGTTAACTAACTAAAATGTTCAGTTGAACGTATCGGACTAAATATTTCTTGAGATTAACACATTTTTTTCTCAGTGTATGTTCTCTCTGTAATTGGCGCTGTCATTTAAAAAGAGATATCATTTCTTTTTTGTGATTGTAATAATATTACTACTGTTTTCTTTCGAGGTAACAACATACATATTTGAAAATAAAAATACTACTGCTTAGGTTTTTTCGAGATTTTTCGAGATACAAAGATTCTCAGTGTATATTCTCTCTGTAATTGGCGCTGTAATTTAAAAAGAGATATCAATTCTTTTTTGTATTTTGTAATAACATAATTTTTTTTATGTGTATCACTTGAGTTATAATTTTTTGGAAATAAAAATACTACTGCTTGGATTTTTTCGAGATTTTTCGAGAAACAAAGATTACATCTACCACTTGTTACTTCGGTTTTTTCGATGTAAAGATACTACTGCTTAGGTTTTTTCAAGATTTATCGAGATACAAAGATTACGTCTACCACTTGTTACTTCGGTTTTTTGAGGTAAATATACTACTGCTTATAGGTTTTTTCGAGATTTTTTGAAATGCAAAGATTACGTCTACCATTTGTTACTTAGATTTTTTTGAGGTATAATATTACCACTGTTTTTTTTCGAGGTAACAACACATATACACTACTACGCGTGTACTTGGCGCCTTTCTTTACCTTTTTTTTAAAAAAGGTAATTTTGAACAGATATCATGCCTTTTTTGTAGTATATAAGATTACCTTATGCATGGACTATGAATTCATAATATCTTAAGACAATCTTTGTTGAATAAGTTGATCTTCATTAAGATGATCTTAAGCATTTCGTTGAGAACGGACTATGAATACCGCCCATAGACTACGTTTACATGGCACTGTTGATCAGGTTTTATAACATCGGTAGTTCTTAGGCCAGTCAATCACAACTATTCCATTCTTCTGAAGAATGATTACGATTGGTCTTCCTGACAACTACCGATGTTATAAAACCCGATTAACGGTGTCATGTAAACGTAGTGCAAATTGAATCATATATTATATATTTAATTGCCTGCTCATTAAATATAAAGTGCAAACACATAAAAATTGTATATTTTTCTATACTTAAATGCAATAGGAAGAAATAATTAAACAAGTATCCTTGCATAGGAATATTATGCATAATTTTTACAAAAGATATTTAAGATTCGCGCAATTGAGATATATAATAAAATTAATAACGATTCTATAAATCTTAGGTATATGTTAATAATACGACATGATCTTTTTAATCATGAAACTTACAAACTAACGGGAAAAGTACACTACTACGCGTGTACTTGGCGCCTTTCTTTACCTTTTTTTTAAAAAAGGTAATTTTGTACAGATATTATGCCTTTTTTGTAGTATTACGCATTTTATAAACAGTATGTACAGGGTGTTATTTCGATACAAAGATTACGTCTACCACTTGTTACTTCGGTTTTTTTTAGGTACGTTTTACGTTCATTCGAAAACAAATTATGTGTACACATAATAAAAATTGTATGAATTAAAATTATGTGTATACACATAATAAAAATGCGGACTTATTTTTATGTCAGACATAATTTTAATTTGTCCAGTTTTTATTATGTCTAGACATAATTTTATTTCAACTAATTTTTATTATGTCATGACATAATTTTAGTTCTGCCGTTAGGGAATTTTTAAGTCGATTCTTATGAATCAAGCTTGAATTCGATGTCTAGGTATCCCAGGTTGCCGATAACGGGTTACAAATAGTGCGCTCCATAGTTTTCGGTGTCCAGGTGTAATAATACGTTGAATTCGTTGTCTAGGTGTCCCACGTTGCCGATGACGAGATCCACATAGTGCGCTCCGTAGTTTTCGGTGTCTACGTGTATATACCTTATATTCAATATCTACGTATCCCACATTCGGATTTAAAGTTATTAATACACCTAGTCACCAAAAACTACGAATCGCACTATGTGGACCTCGTCATCGGCAACCTGGAACACGTAGACATCGAACTCGAGGTATTATTACACCTAGACACCAAAAACTACGGAGCGCGTTATCTGGACCTCGTCATCAGCAACCTGGGACACCTAGACATCAATTTCAAGGTATTAATACACGTAGACACCGAAAACTACGGAGCGCACTATGTAGATTCCGTCATCGGCAACCTGGGACACGTGGACATCGAATTCAAGGTATTAATACACGTAGACACCGAAAACTACGGAGTTCACTATCTAGACATCGTCATCGGCAACCTGGGACACCCAGACATCGCATTCAACGTATTATTACACCTGGACACCGAAAACTACGGAGCTCACTATCTAGACATCGTCATCGGCAACCTGGGACACCTAGACATCGCATTCAACGTACGATTACACCTGGACACCGAAAACTATAAAGCGCACTATCTGAATTCCGTCATCGGCAACCTGGGACACGTGGACATCGAATTTAAGGTATTAATACACGTAGACACCGAAAACTACGGAGCGCACTATGTGGACCTCGACATCGGCAACCTTGGACACCTAGACATCGCATTCAACGTACGATTACACCTGGACACCGAAAACTATGAAGCGCACTGTCTGAATCCCGTCATCGGCAACCTGCGACACGTGGACATCGAATTTAAGGTATTAATACACTTAGACACCGAAAACTACGGAGCGCACTATGTGACCTCGACATCGGCAACCTGGGACACCTAGACATTGCATTCAACGTACGATTACACCTGGACACCGAAAACTATGAAGCGCACTATCTGAATCCCGTCATCGGCAACCTGGGACTTGTGGACATCGAATTTAAGGTATTAATACACGTAGACACCGAAAACTACGGAGCGCACTATGTGGACCTCGACATCGGCAACCTGGGACACCTAGACATCGCATTCAACGTATTATTACACCTGGACACCGAAAACTACGAAGCGCACTATGTGGACCTCGTCATCGGCAACCTGGGACACGTGGACATCGAATTCAAGGTATTAATACACGTAGACACCGAAAACTACGGAGCGCACTATGTGGACCTCGACATCGGCAACCTGGGACACCTAGACATCGCATTCAACGTATTATTACACCTGGACACCGAAAACTACGAAGAGCACTATGTGGACCTCGTCATCGGCAACCTGGGACACGTGGACATCGAATTTAAGGTATTAGTACACGTAGACACCGAAAACTACGGAGCGCACTATGTGGACCTCGACATCGGCAACCTGGGACACCTAGACATCGCATTCAACGTACGATTACACCTGGACACCGAAAACTATGAAGCGCACTATCTGAATCCCGTCATCGGCAACCTGGGACACGTGGACATCGAATTCAAGGTATTAATACACGTAGACACCGAAAACTACGGAGCGCACTATGTGGACCTCGTCATCGGCAACCTGGAATACGTAGACATCGAATTCAACGTATTATTACACCTGGACACCGAAAACTATGAAGCGCACTATCTGTACTTCGTCATCGGCAACCTGGGATACCTAAACATCGAATTCAAGCTTGATTCATAAGAATCAATATATATTATATAAATACTTAATTTAGCTAAATAGAAATCTTCCTTCTGACCGATAAGTCTATCGACCTTTAATAATTTACCTACTAGATCGTTCGAAATACGCGCGCGATATCGAAACTGGCGATACCTGCGCCGCCAGTGTCGAAAAAATGAAAGGGACATTTTCTCTGATCACGTAATCACACAGATCGGCGTTAGGAGGAGGAGGAGGAGGAGGAGGAGTATCTTAATAAAAAATTTTCACATTTGGACTTTGCGTCGCAATATCTCCGCTCGTAGGGCACGTAGCGGAAAATTATACAGGAGATACCCCCCTTATTTTGACCCCAACTATCGATTAAGCCTACTTAGAACTTGATCCGTTTACTCGTTATCGAGATCTCAACATCTCGGGTACTCGCAACCCGTCGCGTCGCGTAAAAGAGTCACGGTGCGGTCTCGCTCCGCGTGTACTTGGCGCGAGACACTACCGTGTCTCTTGATTTCTGAGACCTGGCTTCACTCTCATATTTCAGATGACTTAGTGCGTATCCCTGGATACTATTTGTTACGGGTGGATCGCGAGGGCAGAGAGGGGGGTGGTGTGGCCTGTTATATACATGAATCGTTACGCGCGCGAGTTTTGGCGTCATCGCCTTCTGCCTTCTCTAATGAGCCTGAATTCCTCATTCTCGACATTCGGTGCAGTGCAGGTGCGCCCCTCTTATTTACTTCCATGTATCGCAGGCCGAGAGGTTGTAATTTCAGTAAGTATGTTGACACCCTTACCACATTTATGCATAATTACAAGAATATTATCATTACAGGCGACCTAAACTGCAATCTCCTTACTTCTTCCTACGAATCTAATCACCTTAAGAGTTTAGTTTCTCAATTGTCACTTAACATCGTTCAGTCACACTCGACTTTTCATACTCATTCTTCTGATTCATGGTTGGATGTTTTCATAGTCGACAACTTGGATAAAGTCTCTTCGTTTCGTAAGTCTGACGCTCCTTTCATTAACGGTCACGATCGTATTGAGTTAACCTACTCATTTCAGGTTTGTTCTCCTAAGAATCGTACCTTAGTTCGACGTAGCTATAAGAACTTTGACGAGCAGCGTTTCATTGAGACTGTCTCTTCCACGTTGTCTTCATCTTTCCCTGCTGATTTTGGCGGTGAGAGTCTCGGCGAGTCCGATATTGACGGCTTTCTCAGCACAATTACCAACGATATTACCTCCAGCCTTGACCTACATGCTCCTATCCATACACTTCGGGTGACCCGTCCGTCGGCGCCTTGGCTTACCGAGGCTCTCGCTTGCAGAATTAAGCATCGCAACTGGCTTTACAATATCGCGCGAAGATCTGGTACCATTCTTGACTTCCACATTTACAGGTTATTTAGGAATGAGCTCACCCTCGACTTGAGAAGAGCTCGAGAACACTTTAACATGGAGAGACTGAGTTCAATTTCAGATCCTTCTAGGATATGGCGAGAGCTTGCCAATCTTGGATTGATTGAATCACCTCTCTCTTCACCACTTACCTTCTTTTCTCGCGATCTTCTGAACGCCCATTATGCCTCCATCTCCAATCGTCATCCTTCCTGTTCACAATCTCAATTCTCTGACATTGTTTTGTCCATAGCTCCTAATGTACCACTTTTCAGTTTTTCTCAAATTTTTTACGACAACCTACACTCCTTATGTATTTCCTCTTCCGTTTCTCTGGCCTCGGGTTGTGATCAGCTACCACTGTACGCTATCGCCCTGGCTTTGCCCCATATTGGCAATCTTATTTCTTCATTTTTCAATAGCTGTTTCAAGCTTGGTTATTTCCCGAGGCTGTGGAAACGTGCCATATTGCGCCCTTTGTCCAAGGTAAAAACTCCTGCCTCCCCTTCGGACACCAGGCCTATAGCCAATCTGTGCGAGCTCTCCAAACTATTCGAAAAAGTTTTGCATAGTCAAATCGCGGACTTTATCAGCTCCAATCACATCTTAGACGATTGGCAGTCGGGTTACCGTAAGGGTTATTCTACACAGTCTGCTCTTCTTCGATTACTTCATGATATCAAAAGTGGCGTCGATGTGGGTGAGGTAATGATACTTGTCCTTTTTTATTTCAGCAAGGCTTTCGATACTGTGTGTCATCTACTTCTGTTGACTAAACTCAGAAAATTGGGGTTTTCCGATCTGGCTCTTAAATTAATTTATTCATACCTTACGGGTCGCTCTCAGGCCGTGGTTGATCTTGATGGGGAGCTCTCTGACTGGCTGTATGTTACTTCCGGCGTTCCCCAAGGATCTGTTTTGGGACCCCTCCTTTTTTCCTTATTCATTAACGACATTGGCACCTTCCTCAGGTTTACCGAGCGCATCATATTTGCCGACGACACGCAAATTTATCGTCGATGCCTCCCTAGTCAACTGAATACTGCCTTGCAATTGGTGGCGCATGATGTAAGAGTTATCACAGAATTTGCCGCAACAAATGGTTTGTCTCTAAATCTCAGCAAATCTAAGGTTTTGATTCTCGGTAGCAGACGCTATGTTCGGCAAATATCTCTCAATGATTTACCTCTTATATCAGTCAACGGCGCTTCCATTCCGTTTGCTGCCGAGACGCGTAACCTTGGAGTGATTATTAGCTCTGATTTGTCATGGCAAAACCATGTGTCACATATCTCCAGAAGGGTACATTTCACACTACATAAGCTTAAGTTTCATAAAAACTCCTTATCCTTTAATTTACGCGTTAAACTTGTTACCTCCTTGATTTGGCCCCTGCTGGACTATTGTTCTCTCGTGTACAATGACGTCACAGATGAGCTCAATGCTAGACTTCAGAGACTCATAAATTGTGCTATTCGTTTCATTTTTAATTTAAAACGCGATGAACATATCACGCCCTTCCGACATCGACTGGGGTGGCTGTTGGTTGAAAACAAACGCTTATACTTTCTTGGCATTGAAATGTTCAAGATTTCGCATGACATGTCTCCCAAGTATCTCTTTGATATTTTCATTAGTCCTGATCCTTTACTTAGGAGATCATCGCGTTTAGCTCAACAACACGCCTTTCTTGTTCCTAACCACAGAACTCAAACGTATCGCAGGTCTTTCCACCTTGCTGGAATTTATCTGTGGAACTCCCTTCCTGTCAATGTGGTGTCATCTTCGTCTATCGCGGTATTCAAGAGTAAACTCCATGACTATCTTTTCTCCCTTGAGTCGAGTTCTATTCGTAGTAGTGCAAACCATTCCATTATCTCGACATGACTGATGGTCTATGGGTGTCAACATACTGTACATATATTACATAAATTTAGTTACTCTTTAGTTTTAAGCGACTTTTCTTGTATTCTGTTTGTGTTGCGATTTTACCACGGTTACCTGTTCATCCTCTGCGGAGGACGAGTACCATGCTAATCTTATTTTCAATTTCTTACTTTTCCATTTCGTCCTTCGCGTGGGGTGCATCGCTTGTACTTCAGTCTTCATTTACAACACAATACATCCGTGGCATTATTAATTATCTTCATTTGTATATACATTTTTACTGTACACTTTCATGTTTGCCTAAAGCCTAATGGCTATGGCATAATAAAAATCAATCAATCAATCAATCTCTCTCCCTCCCTCCCTCCCTCCCTCCCTCTCTCTCTCTCCTTCTCTCCCTCTCTCTCTCTCCCTCCCTCCCTCCCTCCCTTTCTCCCTTCCTCTCTCCCTCCCTCTCTCCCTCTCTTTCTCCCTCCCTCCCTCCCTTCCTCCCTCCCTCTCTCTTTCCCTTTCTCCCTCCCTCCTTCCCTCCCTCTCCCTCTCCCTCCCTTCCTCCCTTCCTCTCCCTCTCCCTCTCCCTCCCTTCCTCCCTCCCTTCCCCCCCCCCTCTCTCTCTCTCTCTCTCTCTCTCTCTCTCTCTCTCTCTCTCTCTCTCTCTCTCTCTCTCTCTCTCTCTCTCTCTCTCTCTCTCTCTCTCTCATCTCTCTCTCTCTCTCTATCTCTCTCTCTCTCTCTCTCTCTCTCTCTCTCTCTCTCTCTCTCTCTCTCTCTCTCTCTCTCTCTCTCTCTCTCTCCTCTCTCTCTCTCTCTCTCTCTCTCTCTCTCTCTCTCTCTCTCTCTCTCTCTCTCGCTCTCTCTCGCTCTCTCTCTCCCCCCTCTCTCTCCGTCTCTTAAGAACTATGTCCCGACGTCTACACGCGTTACAAATAATTCACAAACAATGATTGACTTAGCTTATTCAAATGAATCTTTAAATTGTGACTGTTGGGATTCTCCAAAAACAACTGACCATGATATCTTAAGTATTAAATTGCCAAAAAAACCAACGTAATTTGAATAAGCAGAACTATTTCATTGGCAGAAATTATAAAAAATTTGACAGTTCTAGGTTTGCTAAAATTCTAACTAAAACGATTAATAAGATAGATGAATCTAAGGACAACAATGTAAATAGTATAGCTAGTCATGTGATCGGATCAATTGAACAAACGTTAAACCAAGTTATACCTTTGACGAAATTTAAGGTAATTAATAAATGGAAAAGTAGAGAATGGTTTGATGACAAAATTAAAGATTTAAAAAATAAGAAAAATAAAATTTATAAAATTGCTAAAGAAACTAAAGTTGACATTTATTGGAATGAATTCAAAAAAATTAGAAATAAGTTGACTAAATTAATTAAACAAAAGAAAACAGAATATAACGACTCAACGATTGATAAAAATAAAAAAGATAGTAAAAAATTATGGAAACACTTGAAACAAATTGTGAGTAAAAAACCAAAAAATAGTGTTAGTAAAGTAATATTTGACGATAAAATCTGTGATAAAGACGAAGATATTGCTGATAATTTTAATAAATTTTTTATTGACAGTATAACTGAAATTAACGGTGCAATATTGAATTCTAGTCAAAATAAAAATAATAGCTGTGATGATTTATTGACTAATACTATTGACGATAATATAGAAGGCTGGTTTAATTTTGAAAAGGTTAATTCTAAACATTTACTTAAAATTGTAAACAAATTAGAAAATAAAGCGTGTACAGACGATGGAATAAATGCGGATATAATTAAGAAAGCGTGGCCTTATATTGACGATCAATTTACTGAATTGGTAAATACATCTTTACAAACAGGTGAATTTCCAGCCGAGTGGAAAAATTTGTTATTTACTCCAATTCAAAAAGTGCAAAATATAATAAAAGCTAATGAATATAGACCAATAAATGTATTGCCGACATTTGAGAAAATGCTTGAGACTGTGGTTTATAAGCAATTAATTAAATATCTAGATAAAAACAATATCTTAGTACCAGAGCAATCTGGTTTTCGTGAAAGTCATTCCTGTGAAACCGTTCTACAAAATATCTTGAATGAGTGGAAAGCTAACTGTGATAATAAACAAAAGACTGGAGTAGTTTTCTTAGATTTTGGGCGAGCTTTCGAAACTATTAACAGAAATAAATTGATAAAGAAACTAAACAAATACGGTTTAAAAAATAATGTTCTTAATTGGTTTAAAAGTTACCTTAGTGACAGAACGCAACAAATTAAATTCAATAATGTTACCTCATCTAAAAGAAAAACCAAATACGGAGTTCCACAAGGCTCGATACTGGGCCCAATCCTCTTTTTAATTTATATAAACGACCTTAAAAAAGCGTTAAAATATTGTAGCTGTAAGATGTTTGCGGATGATACTATAGTGTATTACAGTAGTTCTAATTCCGTAGAAATTGTAAACAAAATTAATCATGATTTAAGCAAATTATCAGTATGGCTAAGAGAAAACATGATAAGCTTAAATGTGACAAAAACTAAATTTATGTTAATAAGAGGCGTACGTACTTTTGTGCCAAATGATATATATGACATTAAAATTGACAATAGCAAAATAGAAACTGTTGACGTAATCAAATATCTTGGAGTAATAATTGATAAGCAATTAAATTTTAGAGAACATGTCAAGTATTTAATTAAAAAGATTTCAAAAAAAGTAAATTTTTTGTTTACAATTGGAGACTCTGTATCGGCGCTAACAAGAACTATAATTTATAAAAGTATAATAGCCCTGCATTTTGACTATTGTTCTACAATTTTCCTAAATATTGGCGAAACTGAACTTAATTTATTACAAAAAGCACAAAATCGAGCAATGCGAGCGATTATAAGATGTAGTAAATTTACACCAATAGTTCAAATGTTAAATGCGTTACATTTCCTCAATGTTCAACAGAGAATTGCATTAAATACGCTTGTATTTGTACATAAAATTAAATTAAAAATAAGTCCATCGTATCTTGCAGAAAATTTAAAAATTGTTGGAGATACACACTCCTATAATACACGACAGCGCAACGATATTTACATAACAAAGCGTAATCAAACACGATCGCAACAAACTCTAATGTACAACGGCTTTAAAATTTACAATGAGTTACCTAATGGTTTTAAATCTATTGACAATGTTAGTGCATTTAGAAGAAAAGCGAGTAAATATGTTAAAGAAATGTATGTACAAGAAAATTTTATGATCTATTAATTTATTTATAGTATTTATTTATTTATAAGTATTTATGGACTGAAATGACTCTGGTTTGATTGGGTTTTTCTTGGGTTTTCCGCAATCCATGCAACAAATGTTGAACCAATTGTGAATTTCCCAAGTAACAATTACATATGTAAAATGTACTTTCTAAAGTAGCCAATGGGCTAAATAAATACATCAATCAATCAATCAATCTCCCTCTCCGTCTCCGTCTCTGTCTCTTTCTCTCCCTTCCTCCTTCCCTCCTCCCTCTCTCCCTATATTATTGTGATGGTGTTTATAGACACAAAAAAGGCCTCCGAACAATAAAAAATATATAAGGAACAGATATTAGCGATTAGGACTAAAAAATCAAGAATAAAGTTGGATGCATGATGAAAAATACAGGCAACAGAAACAGAAACAGGGAATAACACAGGCAATAGATTTTTAACCTATCGGAAGCCGTGTATTAATGCTACACCAGCTTTATTTCTGATTTATTATTTCTAATTGTTATTATAATATCTGTTCCTGGTTCCTTATATTTTTCATTGTGCGGGGGCCTTTAGGCACAAAGCCATTTTCAATTTTATGCTTGCCAGTTCTAACCTACAGTGGCAGAATGAGATCGTTACTTCGGAATATGAAAATAGAGACAATACACTATATCTATAAGCAAGAATAAATGATAGTCACATACCTTATAGATATGCCTGAAATAGAACTTCGAATGTCATCAAATAATACAGTGCGCTACACGTGAACAAACAAAATGTTTTTAGTCACTCAATAATGGCGGAGTTGCACGTGTGTATGCTGCCAGCTCATGAATACTATCTCTATACTCTAAATTTCTAAGATCAAAAGCGGGCAGCAGTAATTAATAGCGCAGATTGGCTGAGGGACGAAATTAGGCACAGGGACAACATTTGGACACTTTATACCTATTTCGATTTGCATCATATTATAGCGTAGATTCATGGCGTGGAGGAAACGATTAATTGAATTTGAGTAAACTGTATAACTTCAATGAAATTACATTGATTATTATTTCGTTCCAACATATTTGTACTTTATAAGTTGAACTTTTTAAGAGACCACATACATGTGATATACACGCACAGCGTTGATCCTCGAGGAACGAAGGTAGCTACGTCCATTGCATTGTTTCCGTTCCGTGGCCACTGTATTCGGTGGAACGCGGTAACATCCTGCTAACGTCTGGCCGTTACTATGAAATGTCAAACATTGCCCATCGGCATAACTCACTTGCAACTATCTTGATTACGGATGTATGCTTTTCTGAAATTCCATTGCGCATTCTGATCATCGCGTCGATGCCATAGTCTGTCATTATTTTGATATGTAATATAATAACGATCGAGTCGGTATTAGGTAAATACTATTATAATATTTTTTGTGCTAAAAACCACGCTACTTTATATTTGTCACGTGACTACGTAACTATAAATGTGAAAAATAAAAGACAAAGGATACACCATACACTGCTGGCCAAAAGTCTGAGAAAAAAAATATTTCAACAAAACATTACTTTGAAACAAAGTTTGATTCATGTCTTATCTTAATTTAAAAATAAATAAGGATTTAACACGGTTGTAATTAACACAACATTGTTTAATTTCAAGAAAGTGGACTACGGTCAGAAAGCCTTTTTTCCAAAATTGAACTGTGAATTATTGTACATATTAGAAGATGGGTGGAAGGGTTCCGTCAGAAAAAATTAATAATCTTGTAACTAGATTAGCTACAAGATATTAATCTAGATATTAATCTAAATTAATAAAAAAGTTATTAAATGTAGAGGTGGCTTTACTTTTTAACCAAAAAATATCTAATACTCTTTAATATCTAATATCCTTATCTTGTAAAAATATTTTTTGTAAAACTCAAACAGTTTATATTATTTTTTAGTTTATTATAAAAAATGAATAAAATGATAAAAATATGTTAAATAATAATGCATAAGTACAATTTTATATAATAGATATTTTTAATTTACTTTTGATCGACAGTGTATATTCTAATCTCTCGACTTAATAATACAACTAATGCAACGACATTCTTATTCTACGTACATGTGCTATTACAATAAGAATGAGGATTGAAAAGAATAATTTAGAATAAGAAGTTGATTTTAAGTGTAGGATATTTCAATTATATATACTCACATCAATATTCTTTAATTTTTGTAATGTATACGATGTTAAACTTATATATTTTTTATCTTATATATATTATATCTAATTATCATTTCCGCCTAATGTTAAGTATAATATTTATAATATATATGTTAGTAGCTGTCAACTCTATCTACCCTTTTTTAGTTGCTCAAGAAATCTTTTTTCTGTTTGTTACAGAAAAACGATAACCTCGACTTGTCTTTGAACGTTCCGCAGCATCACCAAACATCATACCATCACGACAGCTACAATATGTCGGACCAGGTGAGTGAATCGTCATCGATTTATCGGCAGCTGCCTATTCATATGGCGATTTTACTTATAGCAAAGTGGTTCAGCCGTTTACAGATTACACTAGTTAACATTGAAAATGTATCCTGCATCAAAACAGTCAGTTCTTATTAATATATAATATATTATGATGCTAATAACAAATATGTCAACAATAAAAAAATTTTTTTTAAATAGAACCGACTTTAAAAAAAGCTCTAAAAAGTATTTAAAACATTGAAAAGAAAATTGAAAAAAGCTTTAAAAAGTATGAAATATAATACTTTTAAGAATCCCTTTCAATTTTTTAAAGTCGGCACAAAATTAATAATATTTTTAAGAATCTCTTTTAATTGTCCGAAGTCGGCGCCAAAATAATTACTAAATTAATTTGGCGCCGACTTCAAAAATTGAAAGGAATTCTTAAAAGTATATTATTAATTTTGTACCGACTTCAAAAAATTGAAAGGGATTCTTAAAAGTATTATATTTCATACTTTTTAAAGCTTTTTTTCAATTTTTTTCAGTTTTTTAAATACTTTTTAGAGCTTTTTTTAAAGTCGGTTTTATTTAAAATTTTTTTTTTATTTTATATTTTTTTAGTGCTTTATTAAATTAATAGATATGAATAAAAAATAATAATTTATTATTAGTTGCTTATAATTATCATCGCATATTTCTTTATTGTTCCGTACGTATATGTTCTAACACGATATTTTATAAACTAAAACCTTTCTGGGGGATTGCTCTATAGGACAGTGAAAACCGCATCCAAATCCGTCCAGTAGTTTCAGAGAAAATCGCGGACATATATACATATACATACTCGCCGAATACAAAACCTTCTTTTTGAAGTTATTGTTATAAAATGACTGAAATCAAACGTATGTGTGTAGGGATGGGGGATAATATGTTGACTTTTATATTAAGGATCCCTTAGCTTGACTTGTTGTTGCCGTACGCGTGAGACCTGTGTGAGTATGTGATTTGCTACCTACAATGCTGATAGAAGCTAGATATATATTTATATTAATATTTTTATATTGAAGAAAGCTACATCTAAAATAGTTTTCGATTGTTTTTCTGCAACAAAATAACTTTAAAAGATACAATCTTTATCAAGTACATATCTGTTATGCCCAATCTACAATAGCTGTAGTAAGCTGTAGTAAGCCTCAAGATGTAAGAAATTGACCAATCACAGTCGATTATTCTCCTCACAATCGCCTGTAATTGGTCAATTTCTTACGGCTTGAGGCTTACTACAGCTTACTATTATACAGCTATTGTAGATTGAGCATTACCCGTTTTATATTTCTATTACGTTTTTTGTTTTTATTTTAACATGAACTTTTGTCGGATAGCCAACTTACCCTACTATCGGGGCAAGTTGGCTACGATGCAGCACGTTCGTATTTCACTTATTACAAAGAAACTACACAGTATACAGGAGCGTTCCTGGCGCATGAAAATGTAGAGAAAGGTTCTCTCTATCATATTAGTACTGTTTAATCATGAAAATTAGTTGCTTAAAAACTCAAATGCCGAAATTGTGAAAACTGTGCCAACGATCCCCGGTCTTCCTTATCTCTATCAAGTTTCAAAATTTTTAAAATTATTTTTGTCATTTGCTTTAATCGGACCTATTTTAACTAGTCCATATACATATAGTAAAATCAACATTCTTTTTCTGTAAATTTTAACACATTTAATAAATTATACGTTCAAATTGTATTACTTTAATATATTTTTAAAATTATTTTAATAATTTTACATTTTATATTTGTTAAGTTCAATTAACACAACAGACATATGTTAAATCTACACATATAAGTATGTGTTGATTACTTTACACAAAAACTTTAACTAGCGTAGATTTTTCACAAAAATACAAAAATTTGTCAATAGTGTGCTGATGCGACGATATACGAGGTGTGATCAAAAAGTTTGTGGTATGAATGCAGTCATGTCCCGATTAAATATAAAACGCGTTCAATCGGCCGCCAGTCGCTCGATTCAATTTAAGCGCTCACTAATTGCCAATCTGCGATAAATAACCATCGGTAATAATTTGTTTAACGCGGGAATATTGTGTATTTTGATTTTTTAGCTGTAGCAAATTTATTGAAAACAAATATCTTAATTCGTAGAACAGTTAATAACAAAAATTGTTTGCTAAAGACAAATTGTTTACGTCACAAATTTAATTTATTTTTATCTACGAATATTCACTAAATTAGAAAAACATTTACATATCATATTTGCATATAATTTATATTTTATTGTTATTGTATCTATATTAAAAGAACGTTGATCGAAGAAAATGTTCCTCATGTTAATTCCTATGGTGTGTTTCATCGTGTCATATCACCTATAAATGAACGCGAAACGATGTTATTGCGATTCAAATGTTACGGCATTTTTATATTTAAAATTCTCTTTAATTGTAAAAAGTTGATTAAATTCAATGTTTTTACGCTTTATTTTATCTTTCTGCGTTTGTTCCCGCTATAATAATTATTTATTGAGACATTAAAAACATTATTTTATATATATTTTTTTTTTTTTTTTTTTTTTTTTTTTTTTTTTTAATGAAATTATAGATACATATAATTAAACTTTGTATTTAAATATCTTGTATTCCCTTGTTAAATTTAAATAAAATTTTTTAATCTTATAAAATTGTTATCATACATTTTTTTTCTAATTAACACAATATGTAAAGATTTTTTAAAGTAGGGCAACAATTATTTTTTGAGGCAATATATATGTTCTCTCTGTAATTGGCGCTGTAATTTGAACAGATATCATTTCTTTTTTGTAATTGTAAATTGTAATAGATCACTTGAAGCGCAACTCTTCTTTTTGATAAGGTAACATAATTTTGTGATGTGTATCACTTCGGTTATAATTTTTCGGAAATAAAGATACTACTGCTTAGATTTTTTTCGAGATTTTTTTAGATATAAAATTTACGTACGTCTACCACTTGTTACTTAGGTTTTTTCGAGGTATAATACTACCACTTTTTTTTACAACATATACACTCTACTATGCGTGTACTTGGCGCCTTTTTTTACCTTTTTTAAAAAAAGGTAATTTTGTACGGATATAATTGATTTAACTAATTGCTATTAGATTTCCGGAAAAATATCTATATATAAAAGAATTATTAAATATCTGCAGAAAGTAAATGAATACCTCTTTGAGCATTTAATAAAAATTTAATAGGTGAGAAGTTTTTTGTTGTAACTCGTTAACTATGCATAATAGGCAAAAATATTTCAGATAAATGTTATCAGGCTTAATAAAAGCTATGTAATATTTTATGTAGGACACCCTGTACATTAACGTCAGAAATGTGTAAAAAAGACCGGGGCTAAATGACTTCAGGGGTATGTTATTTATGTACTTCTCTTATTTATCTTGAGAGGAACAATCCGAACAATGAATACAAAATTGCTAAATAATTTTTTTAGAATACAGATACTCTGTCCCCAATTTCATTAAAATCAGAATAATATTACAATTAAGAAATAGAAGAAACTGATTTAGTAACAGCAAAGTAAATTTTCAAGTCTCTCGAAATATATATATTAATTATTTATATTATTTAATATATATTAATTATTTTTATATTAATACTCTATTGTAAGTGATTAAAGTTAAGCAATCTGTTATATGAAATAAAGTTTTTTATAAGTATATGATACCTATACTGTTTCGGATAATAAATTCAATTTTTATTCATGATTGAAATAGAACGACCAGGATAAGGTTGGTTCATAGCGATGTGGCGCCTAAGCACAGCACCCAGTAGGTATAATTTAGTACATGAATAATGACATCCTAACTTTGTCCTAATCATGAAATCCAATTTATGTTGACGTAACTAAAAAACAAAAAATATTACATTCTAACTATTGAAAATATGTCTTTGCATTTTTTTCTAAAGTAAAATAACTACAGGAAAGCTTATTTATTACAAAATAGCTTTGCTTGATAAAATTTTGTTCAAGCTGCAGATTATGTTTATTTTATATGTGGCTTTCTTACATTGCACTATTAGGCAACTGAACTCCGATACTAAGGCCACGTCGCTGCATGTACATATGTGTGTGTTCATATTTTGATTATTACAAAACAAAATATATGGTTAGGGGAGACCGGGGCTCGTTGGCACAAGGAGCAAGAGTTGTTAATGCGTCCCGTTTATATATTTATGGCGAAAAAAGCAATGGAAAAGTTATCACAAAATATCTCTTTTATGACATAGGTACTTTTCCCAAAGCTTTATTTAAATCTGATGAGGAAATATAACTAACGCAGTGGGATACAACTACAGTTTATTCCAATAAGGCTATTACAAAGGAAGATCGATTACTTGCGACGTTTCAACCGTATGTGTCTTGCGTGGCAACTTATTCGAGACTGACTCGAGGCAAGGTTACAGGCGTCAACAGCCCAAAGATTTGCGCCGATATATACCGGCTCGAAAACATTTACTTCGCGTCTCTAACACCTCCCCTCGAAGTTATAAGTCGAGCCGCGTTATTCGCGTGATTCGATCATTCCAAGCCCGTCCTGGCAGGTGATGTGCTTATATCCGGACAATCCCTTTGTTAAAATGTCCGCGGGCATCTCACTCGTTGACATGTACTGCAGTTCGATTCCGCCAGACGCACAGTGATCTCTGACGAAATGATGGCGCAAATCGATGTGCTTGGTCCTAGAATGTGGCACGTCATCACCGCAAATCAAGCGCTGTGCTCCTTGGTTGTCATTGAACAGCGTAATCCGATCACAAGGTAATGGGATCGCGCTCATTATGCTCTTGAGGTAGATTGCTTCTTTCGTTGCTTCCGATATCGCCATATACTCCGCCTCAACACTTGATAGGGCCACGGTACGTTGTTTCCTGGCTTCCCAGCACACTGCCGCTCCTGCGAGTATGAACGCATACCCAGAATATGATCGCCTGTCGACCATGTTGGCGCCCCAGTCTGCGTCGACCACTCCATATAATGGTATGTCTGATTTTTTGTACATAATCCCAAGATTCATGGTACCCTTCAGATATCGGAGGATCCTCTTGGCTGCCACCCAATGCTCCGTCGAATAGTTGGTATTAAATTGGCTCATGAAATTTACTGCATACGCGATATCAGGTCTGGTAGTCACTGCTAGGTACATAAGTGCTCCAATGAGACGTTGATATGGGTATTGACTCATTATCCTTCCGTTTACACTCGTTGGTTTCATCAATTTCTTGTTCGTGTCGATAGGGGTTTTTGCAGGCTTACAATCCTGCATGCCGAAGCGTTCCAGGATAGCTTTTGTGTATTTTTGTTGGCTCAAAATGACACTATAGTCTTTCTCGCTCTGCCGGAATTTGATTCCAAGGCACTGATTTACGCGTCCGAGGTCTTTCATTTCAAAGGATTCAGATAACGATTTTTTTACTTCGTTAAGCCAGTTGGTATCGTTCGTAGCGATCAAGATGTCGTCAACGTAGATTACAATCATCATAAACCGACCATTCTTCTTTGATGATGTAAAAATGCATTGGTCTTGGCTGGTTTGTTTCATGCCCAGCTGTTTTAGCTTTGATACGAGACACCGGTACCATTGTCGCCCCGACTGCTTCAATCCGTAGAGGGCCTTCTTCAGTAAGCATGCGTTGTTCTGATTTTGCTCCATCGCATCCAACCAACGTTTCGCAGTTCGTATCACGTCGTTTTTGCGATTTATTTCTGTGCTCGAACCGACACGTTTTCCGGCTTTAATCTTTAACAGTACTTCTCGTAATTGTTCAGGTATCTCCATATATACTTCTTCTTCCAACTCGCCGTTGAGGTATGCCGTCACTACATCCATTTGGTGGATCTGTAATCCCAGCTCCGCTGATGTGGCTGCTAGAAGTCGAATGGATGATGATCTTGCCACCGGAGAATAAGTCTCGTGAAAATCCTCCCCTGGTCGTTGCGAGCAGCCCTTCGCCACAAGGCGTACCTTCCTTTTTGTGATTGGCCCGATTTCTTTGGTTTGAAAAACAAATCTGCTTCCAATTACCTTTCGATTTCGTGGCCTAGGCACAATTTCCCAAGTGCCGTTTTGGATTTGGGCTAAATATTCGTCTTCTAATGCCACTCTCCAATCCTCAGCACATGCGCTTTCATCCGCTTCCCACCACGTTACCGGATCCTGTGTTGATAACAAGTTACACTCCAGAAATGCATCGTCGTCGCTTAGATTTTCCCCGGGTAGACCCTCGTCATTGGATGATTCGCTGTTCTCTTCATCGTCTCCCTCTTCATCGTTGTTCGCCGCCGGCTGGTATATTTTCCTTGGTCTTCCTACTGATCCGGAACGTAACAACCTTGGTCGTCCTTTTCCACGCTTCGGCGGTTGTAAACGCAGATAGGCATCACATTCTGCCCTTCGTTTACACGCTCTAGGCACTTCCGGATGGTGCCTTTCTGTTTCGCTTTTAATTTCGTCTTCCGTTGTCTCTCCGTCCCGTTCTTGTGTTCCCGATTCTTCTCGGCCTTTTATTTCGATTTCAGTGTTGGTACTCGACATGTCTTCCTCCCCCTCTTCGAGGAACTCCTGGTACTCGCGGTCAAATGCCGATTTCTCCAGAAATTGCACGTCACGACTTACGATTACCTTCCGCAATTTTGGTATCCACACACGATACGCCTTTGACTCATCTGAGTACCCTACAAAAATGCCTTCTATTGATCTCGAATCAAATTTACCACGCTGAGTGTTTTTATCTAACGCGAACACTTTCGAACCAAATGTTTTAAAATATGTTACTGTGGGAGTCTTTTCTTTCCACAATTTGTAAGGTATTTGCCCGTTTAATGATTTAGTTATGCACCGATTTCTTATATAACATGCCGTGTTTACTGCCTCGGCCCAAAATGTCGGAGGGACACCTGCTTGGCGCATCATACATCTCGCCATTTCAACTAGCGTTCTATTTTTTCTTTCCGCTACACCGTTTTGCTGAGGAGTATGCGGTACCGATAACCGCCTAGTAATGCCGTTTTCGTTTAAAAATTGGTCGAATTCCTTGTTACAGTACTCCTTACCATTGTCTGATTGTAGCGCCTTAATCTTTCGGCCGGTTGATGTCTCTGCCGTTGCCTTAAACAATTTAAATACGCTCAACACGTCACTCTTGTTTTTGATAAAGTATATCTTGCACCACCGCGATTTATCGTCAATAAATGTTACAAAGTACTTTGCACCCGAAAATGACGCACTTTGCATCGGGCCACACACATCGGAATGCACAATTTCCAGTAAATGCTTCGTTCGGTTTCCTTCACTTTGCGAAAATGGAAGACAAGTTTGCTTTTCGCGAACGCACACTTCACACTTTGACATTGTCTCGTTGCCTTTTAGATTTAACCCGTAAACTACACCGCTTTTCACCATACTTTTTAAATCGCGTTCATTTAAGTGTCCAAGCCTCTGATGCCATGCATCTATCTCGCTTCTCGTGTGGTTTACTGCCAGCACTGTGTTTCCGTCGTTCACCGGCTCACGTCCTTTTCGAGCGTAATACAGGTTTCCTACTCTGTCCGCGCGAAAGATCACTCTACCGTCTTTGTCCATCACTGTCGCATATTTCTCACGGAAAATCACCTCATACCCGCGATCTGTAATCTTCGATACCGACAACAGATTAGTACGTAGGTCTGACACGTAATACACCTTTTCGAAATTTATGTTTGTTTCCATCTTGCCATTACTCATAGGCATTCTTACGTTTCCCGCACCGGTAATTTGCGTTGACTCATTATTTGCTAAGTTCAAGCTTTTGCTCTCGCTTTCGATTGTCTCAAATTTGTCTCTTTCAGCGCACATATGTGCTGTACAGCCACTGTCCAAACACCAATCCATGCCATTTTCACCTTCACGATTAAACATTACAGTCTCGATTGTGTTTAGCATCGCTACATCATCACTCACATGAGGCGTACCCGTCGACGTATTATCATCGTCCTCTACCTGTCGCGCACTCACTTGTGGATACAACGGTAGCTTTGCCCTACAGTTCCTCGCGATATGGCCCATTCTATCACAACGAAAACATCTCGGTTCTTGTCTCACACCTGTTTCGCCTTCGGTTTTGACATTTCTTGACTCCCCGCGAGTATCTTGAGGCACGCGCGGATAACGTGACCTCTTCGCATACATAGCATTTAGCTCCGAATTTTCGTTTGCTCTTCGCGATTCGAATTCTTCTAGAATCTTCACTCTCAACGATTCTGGATCTGGCAATTCGTCTCGTGTCTCGATAGCACATCGAAAATTTTGAAAAGATTCTGGCAAACTGTACAACAATAAAATTGCCAGTACCTCTTTGTTTATTACCAAATTAATCTCTTTCAATTTTTCCACCGCTTCAAAAAAATCCGTTAAATGTGTACGTGGATTGTCACCTTCCTTCAGTCTTGACAGGATAATTCTCTTCAAGAGCGTCGCTTTTCGCGCGGGTCCTTTGGATTGGAATGTTGATTCAATTTTTAGCCAGATTTCTCTTGACGACGTGCACCCACGAATTAAATTCAACTCCGAAGGACTAATTGACAATATAATGTCGGCCTCTGCTTTGGCGTCCTTATCAATCCATGCTCGAATTGCCTCGTCTCCGCTCGACGGTTTCTCTATCGTTCCGCTCACGTAGCTCCAAACATCGTTCTTCACTAGTATCGCCTTCATCTGTAATTTCCACGTATCATAATTGTCTGCGTTTAGCGGCTCAATTCTTACGATTGACATTTCTTCACCACGGGTTTACACAACACTTTTTTTTTTTTTTAGTCTTTCGCATCCCCGCTGTACACTGCCCGGCGCGACCACGTTTTCTCTAGTTTTTCACTCGCGGACTTTATATTGTTTATCCGCCTGGGCCCATAACCTGATGAGGAAATATAACTAACGCAGTGGGATACAACTACAGTTTATTCCAATAAGGCTATTACAAAGGAAGATCGATTACTTGCGACGTTTCAACCGTATGTGTCTTGCGTGGCAACTTATTCGAGACTGACTCGAGGCAAGGTTACAGGCGTCAACAGCCCAAAGATTTGCGCCGATATATACCGGCTCGAAAACATTTACTTCGCGTCTCTAACAAAATCAAACAAGTATTATTTACAATAAAAAAAGAGAAAACTCTGATTCGAGAGATGAAGCAAGTAAATTTTCGAGCGTTTCAAAATATCGTATTAATAAAAACAAAACAAGTAGCTTCCTTCGCTAGTAAATAAATTCAAAACAGTGTGAGTTTAAATATATTAATTATTTTGCCAGTTGAGTCGAACAAAAACGACTTCTGTATCGTATTAATGTTCTTCAGCTTGAGAAGTAAATCAAAGTGACGTATTATTAGTTAAAAGAAAAGTTTCTGTTACTACATGTAATTTTGAGGAACAACAGTAATTTATTGTAATAAAATGACTGGAATCAAACGTATCTAGGGATAGGATATGTTGGCTCATATTAAGACACGCTTAGCTTGACCGTTTATTGCCGCGCGCGTGAGACCTGTGTGAGTATGTGATTTGCTACCTACAATGCTGATAGAAGCTAGATATATATTTATATTAATATTTTTATATTGAAGAAAGCTACATCTAAAATAACTTACAATTGTTTTCCTGCAACAGCATTTTGCTATCATTACAAAATAATTTTAGAAGATATTACAATCTTTATCAAGACTTCCGTTTCCGGTGCGTTAGAGTGCGACACGTGGTGACAGGGCAGAGTTTTTCGGCTGTGTGTGAGAGCGTTAGAAGGTGTTGGTGAGAGTGGGAGAGTGAGAGGGAGAGAGTGGAGGAGCGAAAGTGTGTATGGTAGTGGAGGGAAGGTACGAACGGGAAGGATAAGGGAGAGAAAGGGCTCGGAGAGCGTACGTGAGAGAGCAGGTTGGGCAGGGAGCACGCGAAGTGGTAAGAGAGGAGAGCGTGCGCGTGAGCGGGTCGGGCAGGGAGCGCGCGAAGAGTCAAGAGGGGAGAGCGCTGAGCGGTGAGCGGCCGCGGGTGAGGAGAGCGTGAGTGTAGGTGGCGTGCAGGTAGCGAGAGGGCAGGGCCGAGAATTGTACAGCGCGGGAAAGGAATCGGCGTAGGGAGAATGATCGGAAGGATGGGATACGATGAGAAAGGAGAAGGGGGGCGGGGGACCAGAGGGCGAGAAGTGGGAGTGTCAGCAGTGTCGGGAGCAATGGGGAGGCAAAGAGGAAAAGGGAAAATGCGGAAATGCAGGGGTCAGGAGACGAGAAAGATGGTAGGGAATTTAAGAGGCCCACCGAGGCGATGGGTTGGGGGGAGAAGGAGAGGAGGGAGTGGAGGGAGGAGATGAGGAGGTGGAGGGAGGAAATGAAGGAGATGATGAATGATTTGAAGGAGGTGAAAGGGTGGAGGGAGGAGATGAGACAGATGATGGAAGAGATGCTGGAAGGCGTTAAAGAACAGGGGAGGTGGATGAGGAGGGAGGTGGAGGAGCTGAGAAGAGAGGGGGCAGAGAGAGAGGAGAAATGGAATGAAGAGAAGGAGAAGCTGGTGAGATCCATAAAAGGGCTGGAAAAGAAGGTGGAGGAGCAGGAAAGGGACAAAAAGGGGGGAGGAAATAGGGTGGGGTACCCGGGGGGGAGAAGGAGACAAAATAAGAGAGCTAGAGAGAAGGATGGAAAGGAAGGAACGGGAGGAGAGGAGAAAGAATGTAATAATCAGAGGGTTAGAGGTTAAAGAGGGAAAGAGGAGGGAGGCGGTGGAGGAGATGCTAAAGGGCATAGGAGTGAGAGGTGACATTGAAGAGATTAAGAGAGTGGCCGGGGATAGAGAGAAGGATAGAGAGATGGTAATGGTAAGAATGAGGAATGAGGAGCAAAGAGATGAAATCATGAGAAGAAAGAGAGAGCTGAAGGGAAGGAGAGAGAGGATTCAGGAAGACTGGACATGGAAAGAGAGAAGAATGAGGTGGAAGCTGGAGGAAATCGCAAGAGTGGAGGAGAGAAAAGGAAGGAGGGTGAGGATAGGATACGGAAGGCTGTGGATAGATGAGCAATACTGGAAATGGGATGAGGAGGAGGAGGTTTTAAGGAATGGGAGGGGGGAACAAAGAAGAGAAGAAGAGGGGGGAGAGAAAAGATTGGGAACAGAATAGCCCCATTACTGGACCAGAGGCTCATCGGGAGGACCAGCCGAGGAGGACGAGTATGCCGCTAACAAGCCGAGGAGTAAGGGTAAGAAGGAGAAGAGGAAGGAAGGAGGGGAGAAGAGAGGGGGAAAAGGGGAGGGGGAGGGAAGAAGGGAATGGAATGTCGCTTTCTGGAACGTAGCCGGGATGGAGAACAAAGACAGTGAGTTTTGGATAGGGCTGAAGGAATGGGACGTGATGGTGCTGTTGGAAACATGGCTGGATGATAAAGGGTGGAAAAGAGTTAAGGAGAGGCTGCCGGGAGGGTATGAATGGGGAATGCAGGCGGCGAAGAAAGAGAATAAGAGGGGAAGAGCGATGGGAGGAATGGTCATGGGTATAAGGAAGGAGCTGGCGGAGAAGGGGGAAAGGATTGTGGAAGCAGGAGAGGGGATTATGACAGGCAAGGTGAGAGTGGGGGAGGGGAGGTGGAGGATAGTGGGAGTCTACGCTGGAGAAGGCATGGAGAGGACCTTGAGAGGGCTGGAGAGGTGGGTAGAGGACAAAGAGGTGGGAGTTAGAGTGCTGATAGGAGGGGATTTCAACGCAAGAACAGGGGAGGAAGGAGGTGAGTTGGAAGGGGTGGAAGGAGAGAAAGGGAGAGGGGGACAAGGAGAGAGGCGATCAAAGGACCGGACTATTAATAGGGAGGGCAGGATGATGCTGGACTTTCTGGGGGAAAGAGGATGGTGTATCTTCAATGGGAACACGAGAGGAGACGAAGAGGGAGAGTTTACATATATCGGGGGAAGGGGGAGCACAGTGATTGATTATATAATTGGGGAGGGAGAAACAAAGGACAGAGTAGAAAAGATGAGGATAGGGGACAAGGTGGATTCTGACCACCAGCCGGTGGAAGTATGGCTGAAAGGAGAGTGGAAAAGCGGGAAAGGGCACCAAGGTGGAGAAAGAGTATGGAGGGGGGTGTGGAACGAAAAAGGGAGAGAAATGTTCAAGCAGAAGCTGGGGAGGGTGGAGCTGGGGAGAGGGGGACGGAAGAGGAATGGGAGGAGGTGGAGGGAAGGGTGAAGGGAGCATTGAAAGAGACAGAGGAGGAATTGAATAAGAAGGAAAAGAGGAAAATAGGCTGGTGGGACATAGAGTGCCTGGAGAAAAAGAGGGAGGCAAGAGGGGAGTTAAGGAGGTGGAGAAGAAGGGGTGGAAGGGCAGAAGAGTACAAAAGAACAAAGCAAGAGTTCAGAGAGTTGTGCAAGAGGAAAAAGAAGGAGGAGAACGAGAGGTGGGAAAAAAGGGCGGCAGAAGTGAGCAGAGAAAGTGAAGTGTGGGAGATAGTCAATAGGGAGAGGAGGAAGAGGAGGAAAGTGGTGTAGGGGATAGAGATGGCGGAGTGGAAGGAACATTTTATGAGGCTGCTCGGGGGGGTGAAAAACAGGGTTGTCAAAGGAGGAAGGGAAATGAGGCGGGAGGGTGAGGGAGACGAGGAGGAAATAAGTAAGGGAGAAGTGAGAAGGGCACTAAAGAAACTGAAACAGGGGAAGGCGGCAGGAGGGGATGGTATCCCGAGTGAGGTGTGGAAGCACGGGGGGGAAGAGCTGGAGGATTGGGTGAGAGGGTTTTGCAATAAAGTTTGGAGGGGAGAGGGGTGGCCGGAGAGCTGGAAGGAGGGAGTGATCGTGCCCATAGCGAAGAAGGGAGAGGGGGAAAGGGTGGAAGACTATAGAGGGGTCACCCTGTTATCCACCCTATACAAGATATACGTGGCGGTGTTAGCGGAAAGGCTGAGGGAGGAAGTGGAGGATAAGGGGATCATTCCGCCGAGTCAAACGGGATTCAGGAAGAGGATGGGGACGGTGGACAATATCTATGTGCTTAATTATCTAGTGAACAAACAACTAGAGAAGAAAGGAGGAAAGGTGGTGGCGATGTTTGTGGACCTAAAGGCGGCCTTTGACTCGGTGGATAGGGAGGTGCTGATTGGGGCGTTGAGGGAGAGGGGGGTTAGGGAGGGTCTGGTAGAGAGGATAGAGGAAGTGTTGAGGGAGACGAGAAGTAGGGTTAGAGTGGGAAAGGAACTGGGAGAGAGCTTCTGGACAGCAAGAGGGGTAAGACAAGGGTGCCCGCTGAGCCCATTATTGTTTATCATATTGCTGGCGGACTTGGAGGAGGAGATGAAGAAGGTTAAGTGGGGCGGAATCAAGTTGGGAGAAGGAAGGGTGTATGATTTAGAGTATGCGGATGACATGGTGCTATTGGCGGAGGGGGAAGATGAAATGAGAAGCATGATAGAGAGGTTGGAGAGATATCTGGATAAGAAAAGGCTGGAGCTTAATGCGGAGAAAACCAAGATTATGAGGTTTAGAAAAGGTGGAGGAAGGATGGTGAAAAGAGACTGGTGGTGGAAAGGAAGAAAAGTGGAGGAGGTGAAAGAGTTCCGATACCTGGGATATACGTTGCAAAGAAATGGAGGGCAAGAGGCACACGTAAAGGAAAGGGTCAAGAAGGCGGCGGCGGTCATGGGGCAAGTCTGGGGGATAGGGAAGAGGAGATTCGGGAAGGATTGGGGGAGAAGGCTTTGGCTATTTGACAAGCTGGTGTGGACGGTAATGGGGTATGGGGTGGAAATATGGGGATGGGAAGAAAGGGAGGGGATGGAGAGACTGGAGGAAAGATACCTGAGATGGGTGTTGGGAGTAGACAGGAGGACGCCGGGGTACCTGGTGAGGGAGGAGCTGCAGAGAGAAAAACTGAGAGGCAGGGCAGGCAGAAGGACATGGGGGTTCGGAAGGAGGCTGGAGGAGGGTGGAGGAAGTGAGCTGGCGAGATTGTGCTGGGAGGAAGTGAAGGAGAGATCAAGGAGAAGAGGGAGGCTCTCGGATTGGGAAGAGGGCAGGAAGAAGTATCTGAGCGACAGAGGCTTGTGGGAGGAGGGAGAGGGGGAGAGAAAGGAAGGGGAAGAGACAAGACTGGAGGAGATGATGAAGTGGGAAAGAGAGGTACAAAGAGCGGAGAGATGGGAGAGAATAAAGGAGTCCAGATACAATAAATGGTACAAGGAGGTGAAAGAGGAGGGGATACCGGAATATCTAAAGAAAGGGTGGGGGGAAAGCAGGTGGAACAGAGTGGCAAGATTTAGAATGGGAAACGAAATGAAGGAGGGAAGGTACTGGGAGGTGGAGGAGAAAAGGGTATGCAGACTGTGCGAGGGGGAGGAGGAGACGTGGGAACATGCGTGGGAACGTTGTAGGGAGTGGGACGAGGGAGGGGGGAGTTGGCAGGAGGCAAGGAGATGGGTGCTGGGAGAGAGAGGGGAGGGAGAATGGTGGATGAGGGAGATTGAGAAAGACAGAAACAGGAGGGAGTACATGGAAGGGCTGGAGGGGGAGGGGTGTGATTGAATGAGAGGTGAAGGAGAGTGAGAGAGAGAATGTGTGATAAGCCGATAGAAGGAAATAGGAGCGGGTTGATTTGAAATTCGGAAGCAAGAGGAAACGGAAGTCCCTATTGCGGAGAGGGTGTGCGCGAGCGGCGGGCGTGGATGTGGGCGGACGCAGAAGCTGAAGCTCACATCCACACCATTAGGTTAAGTAGTATAAGTTAAGTTAGAATAAATAGGCTAAGAGATTGATGTAGAGAGTTTGTAAAAGGTTTGGGAACGTTCCTTGACAAAAACGCCTTTCGAACCCTACGGGGATATGAAATAAAGTCATACATACATACATACATACATACAATCTTTATCAAGAAGTACATATCTGCTACCCGTTTTGTATTTCTATTACGTTTTCATTAATTTAACATGGACTTTTTTGCATAGCCAACTTACCTTATTATCGGGGCAAGTTGACAATGTAGCACGTTCGTATTTCACTTATTACAAAGAAACTATACAGTAGGGTAGACCGGGGACAAAAGTAACAGGGTACAGTTGTAACATCGTAAATATTTCTTAAACTATAAAAGGTACGTGTGTGGGACCGCGAGGTGAGATCCGCTAGATAGAGCGGCATTTGTTTCTTAGTTCATTACCGCCCCTCGCGGAACGTACATACACGTGTGCAAGAGAAGAAGTTACTTTTTTCCTTCCTGAAGTAAGTTTTCTTACGTGCATAAAATCTGAAATATTTTTCTTTTTTTATGCCGAAGGTATAAGATTTTATCTTTATATGTTTTAGTGATTATCTATGTTGATGATTTGCATAATACGATTGACTTTCATCCAGATATTTATATAAAAAATTTACTTTAAATCATAAAATATCATTAGGGGACAATTGTAACATCAATGCCTGGGGACAGTTGTAGCGTTACAATTGTCCCCGTTGCTCGGGGACAACTTTAACTTAACCTAATCCTTTAAATATATATGATTATAAATAGTCTTTTAGTTGAGAAAACTGTATTATTTGTTTTTGTTAGCTATAATGTAAAAATACTGATATTATCATGCAACAAGATATTTTATCATTAAAGTTGCATTTCTTATAGAAATTCGTAAGATTGATTAATTAAACCTACTAAATAACCATTATTTTGTTTATAGATGATGTGGTACAATCGTTCCCCTCTGCTGTTACAATTGTCCCGGAGGTTGGGACGGTTGTAACAGTATTCCTCATATTCTTTAAACAATAATAAATTTTTTCCTAGTTACATTACTGAATTCAGTACAAGAAAATTTTGTAGTCAAATAAATTCTACATCTAAAGGTACAGGTCTTTTTTACGTAGATATTATATTTTAACTGTTATAAAATCTTAAACTCAAAATGTTACTTTTGTCCCCGGTCTACCCTATACAGGAGCGTTCCTTACATGAAAACGTAGAGAAAGATTCTCTATCATATTAGTAGGGTAACTCGGGGGAATATGCCAGTGTGGGGAATATGCCACTCGTTATGATTAACAAAGCTACGGCTAGGAGCGTTGTTGTAAATACTGTGAAATTGTTAAAAATATTATATCTGACGTTTTGCCCAAGTTTTAAATACTTCCTGTCAGTATTATAGTTTTTATGGGGCAAATACAGTATGACAAGTATGACAACGTGCTTTTTAGGATTTTCTTAGTGTTTTATTTAAGATATTTTTCAAGCATTACACTATTTTTAACTCGATCAGCTTGTCGTTCTATTAATATTAGTTAGGATGAAAGTATTCAGTACGTCGCCGATTCGTTTTACTGGCAATCGTATAATAAGAATTTTACTTTATATACCCCAAGGGGCCTTAAAGGGTGTTTTGAAGGGACGTACCCAACCCTAACCTCCATTTCATCCACTATCTTACTGTTTCCTCCTTTGGACCAACAGTTTAACGTCTCTTCCGAAAGACGGAGCCCAGTTTTCTTCGCATCTTGCACGGAGGAGCGCGGTTTTTTTTTCGGAAAAAAACTTTTCCATGATTCATGGCTCTAGTGGACTCGAACCTGGTTCCTCAGATTACGAGCCTGGCGCTCTACCACTAGACCACACCGCCGCCCTTGGCAATTGTATAATACAGGCTCATTTTAATATAAAACTGCATCTTGGGGGAATATGCCACTACTTAAATAGGGGTAAAATGCCAGTATTGTTTACAGCTTCCTAACCTACTAGCTTACTAGCAGGATACTGTCGCGTTAATCTGAAGCGCGTGACGCGTCCTGCGGGAGTTCGGGGATCGCGAAGCCTCAGCCCGACGAGGCCGGAGTCGCCGGAGAGGCTGTACGACGCCCGGATGTCGTCGTCGACGCGGGCATCCTCGGATACGGGCACAGTATAAGGATATACGCTAGATGCGTACCTCAGGGGGGCGACGAAAAGACCCAAAAAGTGTAAAATTGTGCCGCACAGATAGCGCTTTCGTCGCCCCCTCTACCCCCGCTGCGGTACGCATCTAGGGCGAAAAGACCCAAAAATTGTAGAATTGTGCCGCCCAGATAGCGCTTTTGGCGGTACGCTGCTAGCGTATACAGTAGGGACAATGGCTGCGTTCTGCCGATACTCCGCTAGCCTAGCAATCGTGAGCAGTCGCTCGTTTTCGCTCGTTTCCTCTCCTTTCACCCAATGGATTAAAAAGAGAGGAAACGAGCGACTGCTCACGATTGCTAGGCTAGCGGAGTATCGGCTGAACGCACCCAATGCTTCGTTTTCGACACAGCCGCGCAGATTTGCTTGCGCATCTTCAGCGGCCATGTTCTTAGGCATGCACCAATCCCGTTCAAAGTAAAGAACCTACAGTATCTCCGTTACTGTAATCACAGTGGTAGAGGAAAACTTAACCTGCAAGTTTAATGAACGTCACCGTCAGGCATCGTTTTCACATTTTATAACTTTGTGCTTTATTCCAGAAATGTTTGGCAAAAAGATTTATCGTGTGTGTGCTGTAACAACAATTATGATAATGTATCATTTTTTCGTTTTCCAAAAGATAAAGAAAGGTATGTAATTGCTTTCATTATATTCTAATAATTTTAGGAAGATAAAAATAAATATAAAAATAAAAATAGATATTATTCCAATGCTGTATGTTTTTGCGCCATAATAAATATAAATTTTAATGTATAAGAATATAGGTATATAATATATACGTAAAACGGTTTAAAATTGTTGAATAATTGTTTATGTATTGCAGAGCCGTAATTTGGGCGAAAGCAGCTATGCGATACAATTTAATACCGAACGCTGAGAAATTATATGACTCTCATCGTTTATGTGCTGTTCACTTTGAGAAAAAGTATTTCTTAAATGATTTAAAAAATAGACTAATGCCAAATGCAGTTCCAACTGTGTTCCAACATGCATTATCATTGAACTATGAAAATTTAACTCGAGAAAACATAGAAAACGGTATAAATTATTACTGATATACATCTATTTTACTTTGCAAAATTTAAGCATATGTTTATAACGTTATAAGCATTATAATGAATATTTTTCTTATGTATTTATGTATTAATTTTTAGATTTAACTGACACATTGGTTTTGAGCGAGAATAAAAAAAGTAAAGTGTATAAAGCAAAACAAACTCAAGCAACACAAACAAACTTTGTAAGTCTTAAGGATGCAGAATCTATGACAGAATCTGAGGACATCATCTTTCATTGTATAGAGGAAGCAGATAGAGGTGTTACTACAAGAGGAATACAGACTCCATCCTGCTGGGATTATCAGAATAAAATGGAAGATCTGAAACATAAATATAAAAAGTCACAAAACCGTATATATTATCTAGAACACAAACTTAAAAATTTTGAAGAAAAAGAAAACACGCGGGAACTGTCACTTGACGAATGGTATAAACATTGTAACAAATTTTTATCTCCAGAATGTGCAACATTTGTGCAAAATCAAGCACCTTTTTATAACAAAAAAAAAGTTTTTAAGTACTTTAATGAATTAAAACAGTTTTGTTTAGAATTATATTTTAAAGGTCCAAAAGTATATCGTCAGTTGCAAGGTATATTTCACTTGCCCGCAAAGCGTACTTTAAATAAGTATATACAAAATATGACGTTTGAAGCTGGAATAAATGAGAATTTATTTAATAATCTTTTAATAAAAATTAGTGACTTAGAAGAGTTAGATAAGTACTGTGTATTATGTTTAGATGAGATGGCTTTAAAATCACAATTATATTATGATATAAGTAAAGATAAAGTGCTTGGTTTTACAAACATAGGCGATCAACGATTGTTCGAACCTTGTTTTTCGGCGACAGTATTTTTAATTCGTGGAATATATAAAAATTGGAAGCAGCCAATTAGCTATTTGTTACCGCGTACATCATGTACGGCTGAAATATTAAAATCTACACTTTTAAAATGCATAAAAAAACTAAAAGAAATAGGTTTAATAGTTTGTGATATGGGTTCAAATAACGTTACATTGTGTAATTTATTAAGAATTACACCCGAAAATTCATTCTTTTTCGTTGATGGTCAAAAAGTATTTTATGCTTATGATACATGTCATTTGCTTAAAGCAATCAGAAACAATTTATTATTACATTCATATACTGTTTTGATAACGATTTTACTTCCTGGAAGTATATATCAGACTTTTATAATAATGACAAAACAAAGGCAAATCGATTATGTCCTAAATTAACTGACGCTCATATACAACCAACAAACTTTGAAAAAATGAAAGTGAAATACGCTACGCAAGTAGTTAGTTATTCACTTTCTTCTGCAATGTCAACGTATATATATTTTGGAAAATTGCCTGAAGAAGCTATGGGAACAGTAAAATTTATGGAAAAATTCGATAAGCTTTTTGATATTATACTTAATTCATCAGAATTAAGATCAAAAAAAGAGTTTAATAAACCATACAAAGGTACACCAGAACAAGAAAGTTTTATGCTTGAACGTTTAAACTTTTTAGATAATGTAGTAGTTAAAAACAAGAAAACTGGTAAAGATGTAACTAATTCTATAAAGTAGATTCAAGGTTGGAAAATAACAATAAACGCTATCATGCTGTTATGGGATTTGTTGCATCAAAAGGATTATCAATTCCTTTTAACTCGTAGAATCAATCAGTAGCACTACGTCAACTGTCAATGATGATGATTGACGTGATCAAGGAAGGCCAAGGCCCACACCGGGATGTAGCGCCGAGTTCATCATCAGTGACAGTTGACGTAGTTCTACGGTTTGCGGCACAGTTGTTACTGTGCCTGCTTGATTTTTATTTTTGTTTATTTTTTAAGCAACAACGTAAAACTACGTCAACTGTCACTAATGATGAACTCGGCGCTACATCCCGGTGTGGGCCTTGGCCTTCTTTGATCACGTCAATCATCATCATTGACAGTTGACGTAGTGCTACGTGTTGATTGCGGCACAGTTGTTGCTGTGCCCATACTGTGCAGTAGACGTAGTTCTACGTGTTTGCGGCACAGTTGTTTACTGTGCTAGTTTGATTTTTTCAAACATAAATTTATTTTAAAGAAATAAAACAGTTAGTTTTCGATGATTTTTTTTTTAAACAATGGTAAAGTAAATAATACAATTTTTATTAATTCTTTTATATTCTACATTTTTTTCTACCCCTATTTCATATATAATTTTTTAAAATTTAGTTAATCAGTTTTTGAGTTATAGAAATTTTGGTAAGTTTGGCTGTTTTAAACAGAAATTGGTAACTCCTTTTATTATTAACAATTTTGCATTTTTTTAATGCAATATTTCGACGTTACATAAGAAACACATTGGCATCGAAAACTACGCAACCGGTTAAAAAAAATCGGTATCAAAAAATTAACCCCACCACCGCCATTCCCAGAAAATTCTATCTCTGTTTCATATGTAATTTTTGAAAATTCGGTTTATTAACAAATGAGTAGTTCGCGGAAAACGTTGCAAGAAGAAAATCGGTAACCCCTTTTGGAGATTTTATAAACTTTAGAGAAAAAATGAGACTATATAAGCTATCAAATGACAACTTATTTATTACTCTACGATTATTATTTTCAAAAATATAACAAAAAACTGCACAACCGGTTTTAAAAAAAATTGGTATCGAAAAAGTAACCTCACTACCGTCATTTCGGAAAATTTTACCCCTATTTCATACATAATTTTTTAAAATTCGGTCTAATAACGAATGAGTAGTTCACGGTCAGACAAACAGACAGACATACAGACAGACGTCAGGTTCTTATAATAATTCTATTTCAAGAAAATCGGTTATAAATAGAGAGTTCGGTCTTGTTTTATCATAAATGGGACTTCTTAAGCTTTAAAATGAGATGTCAATGATTACTCTACGATTTATTAGTTTCGAAGATCTAAAACGTTCAAAGTGTGACATGTTTTTGTTGCATCTACAAGAAATTTAACTAAACTTTCTAACGTTATTGTATCTAAACGGTAAGGAATAGAGAGTTCGGACTTGTTTTATCATAAATGGGACTTCTTAAGCTTTAAAATGAGATGTCAATGATTACTCTACGGTTATTAGTTTCGAAGATATAAACGTTCAAAGTGTGACATGTTTTCGTTGCATAGTTGCGTTCAATTGTTTCATCCGTGGGTACCCTCCTTACCGCGGAGAAAGACGTAGTTCTACGTCAAAATGTCTTGCAAAACATACTTGTGATGTTTGTATTTCATATGCTACAAATCAACAGCATGTTGACGATAGAACATTATATTCTCATTTTAAAGCCTACACTGGTAACACAGATGCACTATTTGGGTCATTGTATATGCCAGCTGAAACTTTTCTACATTTTGTTAGTCAAATGAACAGAATATTTTTTTGAAAGATTCGAAGAATTTGTTATACAAAATAATGTTGTAAGCAACTTTGTGGTAGAGTATAAAAAAATTAATTTTAAACATCCATGTAAAAATTTTCCGTATAATTACGTAATACATTTATTTGCACATATGAGATTATATTTTACTTTGAAATTTATCAATAGAAACTTTAAAACTAGGAGCAGTAAAAATTAATTACTTACTTGGCAAAACAAGTGATATAGAATATTTAATGTAAGCTGTGTTCCAGAATTTACTGTCAGCGCTGAAAATCTATAGTACACGTAACGTATACCATAGATTTTCAGCGCTAGCAGTGAATTATAAAACACAGTTATAGACAACAAAATAAAAACAATTTTTTTAACTTTGTGTACTAAACTCTTATATTAATAAATATTTTGCTTATTTCGCTAACAAATGTGTAAACATTTTTTTTTTTTTTTTTAAGAAAAATACATATATATTGAACAAGATTTTTATTATTTACAGGTAAATTTGTGATTACAGATAACATGTTGAGTTCTAAAAATTTTAAGTTTTTTTCTAAAAATATAATTATTTTTGTTTAAAATTTTATATAATAATAAAACGTTTTAAATTTTGTAACTATATAAATTATATAAATTATATATCTAATTATTATAATTCTATAAATTTTATTACTTTATTTTAAACTTTAAATAACATTTTATATAATAATAATAGTTATTATACACACTATAATTAGTTATTATAATTTATTTACTTCTCCTTTACATATCCATTTATTTTATTATAATTTGTAAAAGTTAAAAAGATTCATTAATGACAGGGGTTCCTAATACTATTGATACGGTACTAGCAGCCCAAGAACATGGCGGACCCTGAAAAGTCAGCTGAAAAAGATCAAAGGTGCCGACATGCTTTGTCCCTACTGTATATCCTTATTCGCTCCGTGCGTTTCAGGTCGCGCCATTTACCGCTATCGCCATGCAAATAAAAGTGGAAACAACGAGATATATTTACAGGCAGTTTGCAAAAAAAATATAAAAAACAAATTTAACGTGTGATTATTACCAAAGCTTCTTGTGCAATAAATGCAGTGTATTTTTTTACATTTTACTGTTAATAATTTCGGTAAGTAAAAATTGCTATACGGACGCAATCTATGATTGTTACTATATAATTGGAGGTTAACTGCACAGCGGTATTTATGTCACTTTAATTACTGGAACTCCTATTTTTTATATCAGAAAACAATAAATAATAACTACTGCTAATTAAATCGTGCTCTTAACTGATCTTAACGTGGCGAGAATGTTTTGCTCTTGCGTTTCGATACGCCATGCCGCGTTTTTCGTCCACGCGATACACGTGCCCTGTTGCGAACACGCGGAACGAAAGGGGCCGCTCCGGCCGCGGCCGTCATTTCGTCTGTATGTATGTATGTATGTGTGTGTGTGTATGTGCCAAATTTACCGAAATTTCTATAACTCTAGAACTAATCAACCAAATCTTAACGAATTATATATGAAATAGGGGTAAAAAAAACTGAAGAATATAATAGAATTAATAAAAATTGCTAATAATCAAGGGGTTCATTTTTTTTCTGTTATTGCTCTAACTTCTGTAATTTTTTAGATATCGGAGTGCATTTTTTTTTAATCGATAGAGTATTATGTAAGGAAGGCTGGGATTGAATTTGGCAATGATTGATAAAACAGCGGTTGTTTTTTAATAAAATTTTGAATTTTTGTAGAAATGTTTATGCTTTAACTTCCGCAAATTTGAAGATATCGATCTATTTCTAATTTTATTATATTTTTCAGTCTTTTTTACCCCTATTTCATATATAATTTTTTAAGATTTGGTTGATTAAATCCAGCTTTTTAATAATAATAGCCTAGTTGAATATGAAAATATTCCACTCTGAGTTCACTATTCTCTCACCCGAGCGCTTTCGTAGCTCGTAGCTATCCCCTCCAACCAAACGCACAGAGCGAATACTGTGATACGGGTTTCGATACAGCGAACGCGAGAACGGGAACGGCAGCTCGCGGCCGCCGGACGATGATCTAACGTCTCGCGTGTGTGTGCGACGCGTGCGGTAGGTACCATGAATTTGTTATCCAGATACTAAACGGCGCGGCGCCTGTAAAGAGTGTAAAGCCCGATCTACATACTCTACATAGGCCGCAGTTCGCAAAAAGCAAGACACACGCACAGTCCACGTGTCAATCTAACCTCTATACTAGTAAGTTAGGAAGCTGTAAACAGTATAAATAAATATTTTGCCGTATAAATATTGAAAAAATGTTGAAAAAATGATGAGAAAATACTGAAAAAGGTTGAATAAATACGTTTATTTCATGCGCTAAGAATATTATAGGCTACGTACTTAATATTTTGCAAAATTGCATTCCGAATAATTTAGAACTACTTGTAGCACACAGAGTATTATTGAAATGCAAAAAAAGTAATAAAAATATTCTTTTACATGTTTTTAGACAAGAATGCCTTTCTAAAGTTAAATTACCATACATGTTTGTATATGTGGCATATTACCCCATACTATGTGGCATATTACCCCCATGGGGGGGTAATATGCCACTTTGCAACACTTTTGTATTTCTTTTTTTTTAACAATTAAAGTAATTTAAATCGACCGTAACTGGCAATATATAACGTCTTTTACCGATATGAACATTGAAAAACCGTGAGCCAACTTTTTGTCAGATTCGCACAGCACATTTTCAGATCATCATCGAGACATTATTAATTTCGACCATAAGTTTTTGGTCAGTTAATGTAATTTCTAAATTAGATAGTTTAAATTTTTTTAACCGTAGACTGAAGTATCGGTGCTCCATCTTATAGTTGTTATTGCGATAAATATTACCACAGCCCCAGTGGTCGAATTGGCACGACACCCGCACGGTATACGGGAGGTTCCAGGTTCGAACTCTGGCTGGGGTAATATTTTTTCGCAATAAAAATTTAAACTATCTAATTTAGAAATTACATTAACTAACCAAAAACTTATGGTCGAAATTAATAATGTCTCGATAATGATCTGAAAATGTGCTGTGCGAATCTGACAAAAAGTTGGCTCACGGTTTTTCAATGTTCATATCGGTAAAAGACGTTATATATTGCCAGTTACGGTCGATTTAAATTACTTTAATTGTTATTCTATTCACTGGCGAAATAAATTTATTATTCTGTTTATTATACACCGTAGACTGAAGTATCGGTGCTCCATCTTATAGTTGTTATTGCGATAAATATTACCACAGCCCCAGTGGTCGAATTGGCACGACACCCGCACGGTATACGGGAGGTTCCAGGTTCGAACTCTGGCTGGGGTAATATTTTTTCGCAATAAAAATTTAAACTATCTAATTTATAAATTACATTAACTGACCAAAAACTTATGGTCGAAATTAATAATGTCTCGATGATGATCTGAAAATGTGCTGTGCGAATCTGACAAAAAGTTGGCTCACGGTTTTTCAATGTTCATATCGGTAAAAGACGTTATATATTGCCAGTTACGGTCGATTTAAATTACTTTAATTGTTATTCTATTCACTGGCGAAATAAATTTATTATTCTGTTTATTATACACCGTAGACTGAAGTATCGGTGCTCCATCTTATAGTTGTTATTGCGATAAATATTACCACAGCCCCAGTGGTCGAATTGGCACGACACCCGCACGGTATACGGGAGGTTCCAGGTTCGAACTCTGGCTGGGGTAATATTTTTTCGCAATAAAAATTTAAACTATCTAATTTAGAAATTACATTAACTGACCAAAAACTTATGGTCGAAATTAATAATGTCTCGATGATGATCTGAAAATGTGCTGTGCGAATCTGACAAAAAGTTGGCTCACGGTTTTTCAATGTTCATATCGGTAAAAGACGTTATATATTGCCAGTTACGGTCGATTTAAATTACTTTAATTGTTATTCTATTCACTGGCGAAATAAATTTATTATTCTTTCTTTCTTTTTGATAGTAAACAATCAAAATTTTTCATTAAAACCATATATAAATAACAAATAAAAGAAGGAAAAAGAATACCAGTATACAAAGATACCTCAAAAAGAAAGAGAAATAGGAAAAAAAATCATATTTTTCTTAAGTGTGGCATATTCACCCGAGTTACCCTACTGTTTAATCATGATAATTATAGTTATTTATAAACTCAAATGCTGAAATTGTGAAAACTGTGCCAACGAACCCTAGTCTCCACTAATAAGATCGTGATTGGCATTAACACATACACGAAAAAAAGAAGTGTCAAATCAACACTGATATAATAGAAATGAAATTGTTTGTTCCGTCAATAATGATTAAACCAGAAAAGTTTATTATTCTTGACTATAATTGGCAATACGTATATTGAAACGTTACGACGTTTCGACCCTTAGGATTGGGTTCTTCTCAAGCAATCTGGTATAAAACTAATCTTTGTCACGACTTACACATCTGCGTTTACAAAAATTTTTGCCGAAATGATCATAAAATTAATCGATGTATAAGTCGGTGATAGCAGAGAATGTGTTTTATAAGGAGAGTGTGACCACCGTGATGAAATGCTGTTGTTAAGGAGGCTCTTACCCGGCTGCTCTAATCAATGTAGCAACCAAAAAATTATCATTAATAATTGGTTATAAAATTATCGAAAATTAAATAAAAAAATAAATAATGATTTTTACATAGTGTAAGAGTAAGTTATATGTTCTATTAGTGTAAATATTAAAATTTATACAATAAGTCAGTTGACTACGTCAGTGCTAAAGAGCAGATAACATGCGCGTGTTACAACGTCGTCTGCAGCAGCAGTCTGTAGCTAAGTGAAGTGTAGCCGTGTAGCGTTGTAGCGATTGATGCAATGAAGAGATGGAGCCAAAAGAAAGATATAACGTGAGAATGCTGAGAGGGAAAATGAAAGGAAAATTCGCGAAAATAAAGGTTGTCAATGCGCGAGAGAATAATTATGCCGCTACCATACAGCGCAGAGAAAAGACATGTGCAAGTGAGGTTAGAAAGAATAATTAACATTGTTTACTTTTTGATTTTCAAGGTTTGATTGGCAAATAATTGAAACTTATTGTTTATATAGGTACAAAACAATTCTCCGGAATGTTTGCATGCAGAGGATTCATTAGGGTCTCGACGGATAGTGAATTTAAGTATTTAAAAAGTATTTAAAAGTATTATTTACGTATAATACACCATTTGAAACTTCGCGCGATTTTGACACTCGGAAGATCATTCACCTAACCTCTCGTACGTCATATTAAAACTACAATATCTTTCATAACTCATCGTCAACACCAAGTTTTCTTCTTATCATTAGAAAGATTATTATTTTAACTACAATTCCTTAGTTTTTTGTTTACCTGGCTCGCAAACTTGCCAAGAAAATACATCACTTCCGGTAAAAATTTTAGTGTTTACCATATGCCCTGTGTTAAAAATGCAAATTTCAATACTGATATTTTTAACATTTTTATCGTCAACCTAGGCTAAAAATGTTGGGCATCGGTTCGTTGTGGTTCACTTTACAACATATGTTAATTTCATAAAGATCTGTCGTATTATGATCGAGGTAAGAGCCTCCTTAATGCCCACAGAAGAATTTCGGAGCAAGACATTATCGCGGAGCGACGACCAACGCGTGTTCACATGTCGGAGTTGAGAGGCGTATTCCTCAACACTGATATACTTGTACATATGCAAAAATATATAATCTTAAAATGAGATTATATTGCGTTAAACGAAGAAAACTTGCTTGAATAAAGTCATTTATATAGTTAAACAAAGTTTTATATGGTTTAAGGATGTTTTATATAGTTAGGCAAAATGTAACGAAGTTGATGAAAATTTAATATCATATTCTGTATACTCTTTCAAAGTTCGGGGTCAAATTTCAAATCGATTCACAATTTAGATAGAAAGTTATCAATTCTTGAAAATCCGTTTTACAAAGGGTTTTACAGAGAAAAGTGTAAACATTAAAAAATGTAACCAATATAATAATATTTTACACACAAGCAGATCATCAACAAACAAAAATATAGCAACAAAATTTGAAACGATTTACAATTTTTTTTTTGAAATTTAAAAAAAAAAATAGTAGTAACAGTTATTTACATTCACTAAATTTACGTCTTTTACATTCTATTAGATGTTTCGTAACTATTTATATACATTTTTTTGTCTTTGGATCTCTGGAGAATTAATATCAGAGTTTTTAATATTTCCTGCATACTTTTGGTTGGGACTGTGCCTATAAAACATCCTTAATTAAGAAAAAAAGTTGAAATAAAAGTTAAAATTCTTATAAGAAGATTATATATTCTTGCCTATATACAAGTATATCAATGTTGATTTGATACTTCTTTTTTTCTATTATATGTTATAACAATTAGTTATCTGAGAATTTGTAACTTCAAAATTCTAAAATATGGAGCATTTAGCTTTGATCTCCCCTATTATGGAAGTTTTTATTCGTATATAAATAAAATCAATTTCGCATATTGTTAGATATTTTGTGATATATTTAGATTTTATTTTAATTGCTTATTTTTCTAGTTGCTAATTTTATATCGCGCTAGCTTAGTTGTACATTTTCCATTGCATTCATCACATATACATATACTCTCTCAGGTCGATATCAAGATATTCGTTTTCTTCATAGCTGGTTTCTTTGTCTGTCTATGTATAATACTTTCTAATCTGAAACGCTTACACCATGTGTTTCCAACGAAGATTACCAATCACATGAATTGTTAATTCTTTAATATTAAAAATAACTATTTCAAAATGAAGACAAAGAAAAAATATCGTTTGTCAAACAACATATACATTTGTTAAAAAAACAAGAAAGTATTAATTTTTTACATATTTTATTAGTCGAATTAAATAAAGTATTTTGATTTATAATCACTGGCGGATTAAACTACTTTTCAGTTTAATTTTGATATTGAAATTATTAGATAGTTAAAATCTTACTATCAAGAATAGATTTAAGTTTAATAGAAATTCGATCGATTCAGACTTTATTGAGAATTTAAGACAATATTATATATAGGGTATAGGGTAAACTCGGGTAAGATGGCCATACAAGAAAGATGGTCAACCCATGTTCATTCGATGTTTCATGGCGAGCTAGACTGAAAGAACATAATAAGTTGGCTATCTTTCCTGTATACATTGAAAAAAAATACTTAGATCCAAGAAAATATTTTTTTACATAGTACCAATGGCTTATTTACTTTATATAATCACATATTTATTTAGAATTAGATATTTTTACTTATAATTTAAGAAAAATATCTAATTCTAAATAAATATGTGATTATATTAAGTAAATAAGCCATTGGTACTATGTGAAAAAATATTTTCTTGGATCTAAGCATTTTTTTCCAGTATAGGCCATCTTACCCGAGTTTACTCTAATAGGGTATGATATAGCAATTTATTTATTTTATTAATATTTACCGCATATTAATTGGGAGTATCTGTGTTTCTCGATTTCTAAACTCATATCTTTCTATTTCGTAAGAGTGTTCCTTGCTAAATCCTCGTTTTTAATATCATATTTTCTTGAAAATTGCATATATGACAAAATTTGTACAATTCACATTGAAATAATATGTAATTTGTATACGTGAGCACAGACTCAAAATAGGACGAGTAAATGATAAGAGAACGGGTGGGTTGGTTGCATAACCCAGGAAACCATCTAAATAATATTTCTTCAAGAAGAAGAACCAAGTTGCGAGCGTCGCGCGCAAGTTTTAACGAGATGGCGGAACGAGTTTAGTTCACAGCGAGGAAAAGAAAAACGACGAGAACGACGTCGACGGCAGCAAGAACGCGATATTTTTTTGTCGTTCGTTCGCCTTTCTCTTCACTCTCACGTTTCACCCACAGTCTTGGGCCGATCGTACTATTTTCCTTATCTCTTTTCTTCTTCTAACTCTCCATTTACCTGCAATCCAATGTGAATCGCGAATACGGATTTAATATTGTCTAAGAAATGGAGATAAAGGAGAAACATCACTCTAAAAAATCCAAAGTAAGACATGTTTGAATTTCAAACATTTTTCTACAGAAAGTAACTGATGTTCAGACATCAGTCATCTTTGGAAATCATACGTGTTTGATATTCAGTGAAGACGATTCAAGATGTGTTTGATTAATAAGTTGTTTTTCCTTGTAGACTACTTTTCATCATTTATAAGTAACTGACTATCAAACACCTGTAAGACAGCAATACGTGTTTGAGAATAAGACGTCTTTCATTTTTTTAGTTACATAAAAGTGTTTTATGTTAGAAAATCAAACACTTTTAGGCATTGTTATTTTCATGATAATGTGCGCAATCATTATACAACCTGGAAGTTTGTGAAAGCCAATAGTGCATTGAAAGAGAGAGAGAGAGAGAGAGAGAAAATAAGAGATACAATTGTTGTATACAAGCATTATAATTGTATCTATATCTCTTATTCTCTCTCTCTCTCTCTCTCTCTCTCTCTCTCTCTCTCTCTCTCTCTCTCTCTCTCTCTCTCTCTCTCTCTCTCTCTCTCTCTCTCTCTCTCTCTCTCTCTCTCTCTCTCTCTCTCTCTCTCTCTCTCTCTCTCTCTCTCTCTCTCTCTCTCTCTCTCTCTCTCTCTCTCTCTTTCAGTGCACTATTGGCTTTCACAAACTTCCAGGTTGTATAATGATTACGCACATTATCATGAAAGTAACAACAGATAGCAAAGCCATCAAGTAATATATCTTTAAAAAAGTTTTTTTTGTATGCCTAAAAGTGTTTTGTATACAACCATTCTAATTGATGAATGATGAAAAGTAGTCTACAAAGAAAAACAATTTATAGTCGAACACTATTTCTTAGAGTGATGCTAGTACCATGATCCACTAAAAAAATACAATATGTTCCATCCTTTTTAATACAAGTTATTAAACCACGGCAAACAAATGATGGTAATTTTATTCCATCTTGATTAAGTTGTATAAAAACCGTCTGCAAGATAAAGAGTATCTTATATTACGAGAAATGTAACTTGTATAAGATATCAGACAAATGTAACTCATATGCAATAGAGAACATAAAACTTACGTCACCAATTTTTGCATTTTTCTTATCTCTTTTCTTCTTCAAATAAGTGTGTTTTCATAAAACTTATTAACTTTGATTGAATCGTACAAAGTGTCTCTTTGTGGCTCTTTTCAACTTCACAAGCTCTCATGATATA
>JASTWP010004351.1:240000-311603 GCA_030770255.1 Temnothorax ravouxi
TTGAAAATTACGTGAGTTATCACTTCCGCCAATTCAATAAAAGTGATTTTCGGGAAAACGCGTTTAAAGTTACAAGTTATGTTTTCGTTGATATAAATGTATATATTTGGATACTTACAGCTAATCAGCTATTCCAGGTTCATAGAGTAACCCCTCAATTTCCTCAAAATTACGCATAGCAGCCAACTTGTCGTTTGTTCGGGCCAGTCTTTGTTCTGTGGCTACATAGGTGCATCTTTTCCCTGCGTCCTTCTTCCGCGATTCGTCACGTTTACTCGCAAATTGATGTGCAAGTGGGCCGATGGTGATGCCCATGATTTCCATTATTTTCAGGACAGGTTTGAAACCTTCGTTGAAAATGCAGGCGGCCAAAAATGCGGCTATTTCAATAATGTGACTGCCGTTGAAAACGTGTTTCGGCGCGAACTGCCATATGGTTTTATTAAAACTTTCATTATTATTCTGTGTGAAACCTCCAAGGCAGCGACCTAGCAGATTGTGGGAAGATAAATCTTCATAGATTGGCCGAATTACGTCCTGCACCTTTGAGTCGAGAGGAGGGGGATGAACGTAGCTGTTTAGAGTTCCAGCCCTTGCGGGAAGAGCGAGTGCAAGACGGTTGCCGTATACTTGCGGCGCGCGGCACTTACCTCAGCGCTGACTGCTTATGGGCTTATAACTTTTAAACCTTCACGAATTTCAGTTTGCGCTTTTAACACACTATTCTACACACTTAGAACTATCAAATTATGCAAAAAAAATTTTTTTGATTTTTCAACTGAGGGATATGGACCATTAATTTCAACAATTATAATTCAATATATATAATTATCAAAAAATAATATATTAAAATAATTGTTGCTTTACAAACGTTTTGATTCGAAGGAAATTTTTAGTGAAATACACATACCTACAAGATTCGAACAAGATTTGATCCACTTGGAAGTAATAGGGTAACTCCGGTATATACGCTGCAGCTAAGGGAAACTTAATTTATCGAATACTAAATTCGTAAAATTCGTAATTTATTGCATATCCCCGCAGGGTTCGCAATCCACTACCAATATTACCCTTCTCTTCTCACTTTAACCCTTTGGACCAACGGCTTAACGTCTCTTTCCGAAAGACGGAGCCCAGTTTTCTCCGCACAAGAGCCTATCTTGCACGGAGGGACGCAGCTATCGGAAAAACATTCCATGCTTCATAGCTCTAGTGGACTCGAACCTGGTTCCTCAGATTACGAGTCTGGCGCTCTACCACTAGGCCACACTGCCGCCCCTAATTTATCGAATACTATTTACTATGTTTAAGGCCAATGAATTATACAACTAAAAACTTTATACTGTCTACTACTATAAAAAAAATAGAAATATAAAATATATTTATTCTTTTGTATTTAATAAAAAAACTTTTAGAAACTCTTGCATTTTTGCCATATATGTATCCCAGAGCGGTGGGTTCCACTTTTAAAAAAGGCGTGTTAACTGAGTGAATTTCGTTTGTATCGAAAAATTGAAGCCTCTTTTCCGCGATGCCGATTGGTTATCTCGATGCGTCGTGTGCGAGTTATTACTACGAGTTATTACTTCATTTGCAGCTGTCATTGTATATTTTGACAGTTGTGTGTATCAAGGGTTAATAGTGTAATAGTAATAGGATAATGCTAAAGCTAAACAGCGCGCGCGAAGCGCGCGTCTGTAGTGTCTAATATATATATAACATTCATGGATGAAATATACGCCTTATAAAAAATTACAAATAATGTTCATAAATAAGGCAATAAAATGTCATAATAATAAGTTATAAAATGTGTGTAAGAAGTTTATTAAGATGTAAGAATGATAAACAAATTATAAAACTGAAAAATTTTAAAAAGAAAATAGAAGAGCAATAGATGCATTAAAGATTATTGTTATACGATCCAAAAGAAGGAAAAAGAACACATAGGAGATTTCGAGTTTTACAAAGTGTCTGTACTATGGCATAAATCCCGCATGCTAACTTGCCGTATATCCTAAATAGGAGGGATATACAAGATCCCTGGTAGAAATTTTGACTGGACGCTTGAATGGCATTGACCAGCGTGCCACACTGCCATTTCAGGAGCTGGCATGGCACACTGGTAAGCGCCATCCGCGACACGTCACGTTTTGCCCGCTAGCGCCACAGATCTGATGTGGTGCTGGCATGGCGCTGGCATGGCGCTAACATGGCAACAGTAACCCTTATATGATATTCACCCGGCATAAAAAAAATTATTTTTTTTCGAAATTTTATTACTATTTTATAACTAAATTTGTTTCTTAAGATGCAGTTTATAATTATAAATATTTTTTTGTATTTGAAAAACACTTTACCTTGGTGGGATTTGAACTCGGGACTTCTGGTTCGTGAGCCAACTTTCTTACGTAGTAGACTACTTCTTAATTTGATGTAAGTGTTATATATAGTCTACATATGTCATAACCCCAGCGCAAATATATAATTTTTTTAAAATCATATTTTAAGAAACATAATAATTAAATCAATGAGAGAATGGGAACGGCCCAGTACTCGAACAGTACCCAATACCCGAACAAATTTGCATATATCTCTTATTTTTTATAAATAAATATCAAAATAACTAAATAATATTTTTTTTATATCATCCTTAAACATTTGTTATTTATATTTTTACTAAAAAACTGTTACTAATACAATATTATCAGCAAAAATCATTTTAGAAACATGGGATCATGGATTTGCGATGTTTAGTTTACTTACCTTACGAATTTTTTTCGGAAAGACCGATTTTCTAATTAGAGTTTTTTTTAAATGTAATATACTTAATTGTATTATTAAAATAAATTAAAACTTCTTAATAAGTTTTAGAATAAGTTTCAAATATTAAAAATTAAAAAAATATTAAAATTTATAAGAAATTACCGTGTTCGGATTGTGGGTCACGTAATAAGTCATACGTCCCGTCACTGGAACAGTAACTGAGCAGATTGTTTGTGCGTGTGCTGTCATTAATAATTAACGTATTTTTTCAACATCTTAATTATTTATGCATATTTTTTATGTATAAATATTTATTAAATACTTAAATAAAAAGGTATATATATTATTTTCTACAAAAAGTGTCTACATTAAAGGTAAGAACGAAAAATGTTTAATCTAATCTCAACATTAAAATGAGGTTAAAATTTTTCTGCATGACTTCCTATCTGGGCTATTATACAATTATTCTATTTTTAGTATTCATTATGTCAAAAGAAAAAACAAAAAGGAAAAACAAAAAACGAAATGAATTTATGTATAAAAAGGAAGACATACCAATTGCAGTCGAAGAAGTAAAGCTTGGAAAACCATTGAGACTAGTTGCTGCTAAATACAAAATTCCTCCAACAACTTTGCATAATAAAGTTAATAATATTTCTCCAATAAATGCAAAGAAAGGTCCACAAACAATTTTAACAGCAGAAGAAGAACAGCAGCTTGTGGATTGGATTTTGTATAGTGAAGAGCGAGGATTTCCAGTTACGCAGGAGCAACTTTTGAATAGTGTGAGATGGCTTGTCTTAGATTTAAAAAAAGAAACTCCTTTTGTTAAAGACAAACCCGGTAGACACTGGTACGAGGCATTTTATCGCCGTCATCCAGAGTTGAGTAAAAGAAAGCCTCAAAATCTTAGTTATAGTAGAGCATCTGTGACTGAAGAAGGATTGAGAAGTTGGTTCGCTGGAGTAAAAAAATACTTAGAAGACAATAACTTGCTAAATATAAATGCAAATAGAGTATTTAATGGTGATGAGTCAGGTTTTAAATTATGTCCTGATATAGACAAAGTGATAGTTCGTAAGGGTCGTAAAACGGTACATAAAATTGTAGGAAGTAACGATAAGGAGCAAATCACATCTTTGTTTTTATATAATGCAGCTGGTGATCAGGCACCACCTTTAGTGCTTTTTAGTTACCAGAGAATTCCTGCAAATATTGCTTTAAACTTTCCCAAAGGTTGGAGCCTAGGAAAAACCGAAAATGGTTGGATGACGAGTGAAAGTTTTTTTGAATATATAGTAAATGTATTCTATCCATGGTTAATACAACAAAATATAGAGTTTCCAGTAATTCTTTACATGGATGGACATTCATCGCATTTTACTCTTCCACTTAGTAAATTTTGCAGAGAAGAAAACATTATTTTAATAGCCTTGTTTCCTAACTCGACTTATGTTATACAACCTCTGGATAGAACATTTTTTAGACCATTGAAGAAAGCATGGGGACAAGCTGTTGAAGATTTCAAGCATGAAAAATGTACTATTAATATAAGAAAAGAAGATTTTGCTAATATTTTGAAAACTGCTCTCAGTACTTTAGATTTAAAGGCTATTCTGAAAAATGGTTTTGAAGTATGTGGTCTTTACCCATTCAATGCTGATAGAGTTAATTATACGCTTTTAAAATATAGAAATACAGAAAATATTAGTAATGAAAGTTTGAATTTGTCTGACTTTGAAAAAGAAAAAGCTGAGTGTAGACAAGCTTTGCAGGTGATTGAAAAAAATATAGATACTAATATTATAGAAGAATTTAAAAAAGCTAAAAGTACGGGTGAATGGACTGGTGATATGGAAAATAAAGGACTGTTTCAACTTTGGAGTAAACTTCAAAATTCTTCCGGTATAAAAAATTATATAGATTTTGAAAATATATTAATTTTTTAGTTTTACATTTATAATTCATTTATTAGTATACATATTTGTATATATTATTTAATTTGTATAAATTAATTAATCAATTTTGTTTACTTTGATTTTTGTGAAATTAGAATCATTATTTTGTAAAAAATTATTTTAATATCATGTTTCTAAGTTTTTACATTTGATATAGGTTTAAAGAAAAATGAAGATGATTTAATAATAGAAGATAATACAATAAACAATAATTTAGTTTTTGATACAGAAATAGATTTAAATGCTATTTCTATTATAACAGAAGATGACTTATCTATAAATTCAATTATTGCCGAAATTGATTTTATCAGTCCTATTGTAGACCAAAATTTTCAATCACAGCCATTCAATGAAATAAATAATTCAGCTAATCTTGATATTTCTGTCTTAAAAGAAATTGCAACTGAAATTAAAAGTGGTAAGACAAAAATATTAATTTTTTTAAGCGCATTATTATACAAAATAAAATACAATAATATTTAACTTTTTTTTAGATGATAGTAATAGTATGATAGTAATAGATGATAGTAATAAAGATAAAAACGCGAGAAATGTTAATTTTGAAAACATAAATTCTGATAATTCTGTACAAAATGCAATACTTGATAATGCAAAAAATACGGATAATGCAAATAATACGGATGTAGAAAATAAAGGTATGTTCTTTAAAAATAAATTAATTTAATGAGTAAATTTTTATTAATAATATTTTCATTTTTAGAGAATACTCAAACAGAAAACAAATCAATTCCACCCAATGTAACTTCACCGTTTAAAAGATCATTATTGTGGCCACCAGAATTAGGACCAAAAAAGAAAAAACATAAATCGAAGAATCAAAATATTTCAGTTGCAACAACAGAAGAGTGGATCTATATTCATGAAAAAGAAGCTGAAGAAAAAAAACAAAAAGAACTTGAAATAAAGTCTAGAAAAGAATTAGCAGATCGGAAAAAGGCTGAAAATGAAAAAAAGAAGCAAGAATTACAGTTAAAAAGGCAAGCAATACAAGAGGAAAAAGCTAAACTCAAAGTTATTAAAGAGCAAGAAAAAATGAAACAAGCGGCGGAAAAATTATTGAAAAGAAAAATGAAAGAAGAAAAGATTGTTAAAAGAACTAAAAAATTAAAAAATTAAATTTTTTAATTATTTTATAATACTAAATGTTATAATTATTCAATGTTATAATACAAAGTTATAATACAAATTTTTTAATTAAAAAGGTAAATATTATTACATAAAATATTTGTAAACGTATTAAATAAATAAATTCCTAAAACTCTTCCTAAAAGTTATTCTTTTCTAAGTTCGGGTACTAGGACATAAAAATGGAACATTCGGGACATAAGTTTTTCCAGCGTTCGGGTACTAGGACATAAAAATGGAACATTCGGGACATAAGTTTTTCCAGCGTTCGGGTACTGGGACAAATAGAATATCGTGTTTTAATCTTTATAATAAATAATTTTTAATAAAAAATAATCTTTTTTTGTCATGTTTCTATCGTATATATTATAGTTTATATATATAAAAAAAAATTACTTGTTTTTTAAGCAGATTAATCAATTTATATACGGCCAATTTTGATAACCAAGTCTTATATGTTCGAGTACTGGGCCGTTCCCCTTATTTCATGATAATAAAAAAAAAAATTTTATGTGAAAAATTTATAAAACCTAATTTACCAGTAATACTTTTCTATAAGGGAAGGTACCATCATAATGCAGACATGGGATTAGCGAGTTTTTAACATGGCACGTGCATGGCGCTAACATGGCGCCAGTAAGGTACTATCATAATGCAGACATGGGACTAGCGAGTTTTCAACGTGGCACGTGGATGACACTGTTCTATAAAAAAATACTATTGAACTATTCGATTATTGATGAGAAACCTATTAAACATTATTGGTCTCACCAATAGTTTATAATATTATAGTTTTTTCGCCAATTATAGTCAAATATACCAACGGTATTTTTTAGTAAGAGTGATGTAGAGCTGGCATAAAATGCATTAAAATCTATAATTTATTAATTAATATGATTAATGCATCTATAATAATAAGTAAAAGTGTATAATAAAATGAAGGTTATAAAATATTTACAAAAATATTTATAAAATACTGCTTTTAGGTTTTAACGGAAATCCCTTTGTGACGTCTCGTGCGAAAATTTCGTAATAATATAAGTTTATCAGTTTTTCTAAAATTGATTGGCGCCTAATTCAATTATTTATTATTTATTGCTAAGTTAAATTATTTATTTATTATTTATTTATTATTATTTATTATTATTTATTATTATTTATTATTATTTATTATTAATTATTATCATTTATTGCCGGATAAATTAATAAAGCCCTGCTAGCCGAAGGACCCCGGCCGCGGCACAGGTGAAGGATAAAATAATCCTGTCTCAATTTTAACGCACATGCAGATCGATCGCTTCTAAAACAATTAAGAAGTCGATCTAGAAAAGCCAATGAGAAGAATCTCGACAGCATCTAATGTGGCGCAAGTGTGGGTCGCATTAGAAACGCAGTCAAATTCAGACCTGCGCCCGTTCAATTTTAGGTTATGTAAATGCCATATTAGGCGCGGACATGGCCCTGATATGGCTCTTTCCAGTGTTTTAAGATAAGGCTGTAGCGTGGCAAACTTGCATGGCGCTGACAAGTGTAGTGGCGCCGGCAAGGCAATTTCTACCAGGGATATTAAGTTAAACAAAAAATAAAAGAACTATGCACTTGTATTTTGCTGTATTCTATCATTTATTATCCCTCTACTCTTATGTATCATGAAATAATCATTAAACTTTTTACATTCCGTACTGCAGTAATCATTTTACGTAGGTCATAACACAAGATCGCGCTTCTTACTATACGGTGAGAAATTGATTCAACTTACGACAGTTTCGTTAGTATTAACAGTAAAGAACTGAAATTACAACACAATACTAATATGGCATAAAGGTACATAACAGAATAATTGCGAGCAAGTACCTTCATTTCTTCTATTTTTTCTCACATGTGCGGCGTAAAACCCCACGCGGCGTAAATACTGGAGTTACCCTATTCTTGTTCGAAATTACGCCAACTGATTTGAATCTACTTGTAAGATATTTAATCCCATCGTTAATTTCTACATATTTTTTCCATTTGTTTGATCAATTCATTGAATTTTGACCGCAAAACATTTAAAAAATTATAAATCGCATAACAATGCGTAACAATATACATATACGCATATATATACATGCGACCAGTAAAAAAACATGAAAAAGAAAAAAAAGAACGACGTCAGAATGATGTATCAGCCATTTAACAACTTCCGCATTCAGGCATTATTCATGTAACGTTCAAGATATTATTTTTAGACGCACGCTCATCGTTTTCTCTTTCTCATTTTGACCTCGAGATAAAGAGAGATAAAGAGATGTTGAAACGCGCAGTAAAAATTCCATGATTTTCATCAACGAGAAAAGCCTGGAGGAAAATAACTAATTCCGCGCGTAATATTCTTCCACAGCAAGACATTATTTTCAAAGATTTTTTTTATATCCATAGTATTTATATTAATTATGGAAAAACATGAATACTCTGAATAATTGCGAAGCTACGTGACTTCTTACTATTTTCATAATCTGCATATTTAAGATTAAAGGATTAAGAAATTGATCCGGTTGTTATGGTCAAAGCCCGAAACGCGGCCGTTTCTAGCATTGAATGGTCAATTCTGCGGAATGACTGATCAATTCTGAGGGATAACCAAGCGTCTTGATTAAAGCAGTTAGGTATCAGGCTGGGAGTTTGATTGGCCGCAGGCGCAGCCCCTCCCCCGCCTATTTGTGTACTGTTTATAACACACATATTAACAAATTACTACAAAATTTTGACCAAGACGCTTGGCCGTTCGGCAGAATTGTGTATATTAAATTGTTATAGATAATGCAAGGTAGCGGTATGCAACAATCGCCGGATGGTCTGAGTCTGGACGCTGGTGGATTTCAGCAACAGCTCTATCTACAGCAAGAGCATTCGATGCAACCGATCAATGTCAGGTGAGTACAATTCTTTAAGTTACCGTTATCATTAAACTTAGTAACTTATAAATTAGACCTTGATTTTGCGCACAGAATTCATGCACTTTTTAGCCGCGTATCTGTACGAGCGTAATATGCTGAATCCATGATGAATCCATTAATAGAGAAAATAAAAGAGAGAAAAAAAATTGTTTGCAATAAAATACTAACTCGTAATTTTTTAAATTAAGCGAGATAAGGGATATCAGTGCGATAGTAATTGAAAGAAATTCGAGAGAGAAAGGGAGAAGACGGGGGAATGGAGGGAGAGAGGGGATGAGAGAGAAAGAGTTTCAAAATGTCATGTCGTCGTCTTCACTTATTCTTCGAGCTCGAATGGAGCTCGAACGGAATTCAAACAGATGGCGATGATCGGAAGATACTAAAGCGTAATAAAGCAAGATTAATGAACATCGAACATTCTTAGCTATCTTATATTATCGTTCACCGATGCCAATGACACTATGAAAGCACTCGACTCGTTTACTGCGCGACTAGAAATCACATTCCGCTATGATTGAGCATCATTACTCCATTAAAACACGTAAGGCTTTGTTTTCTATGAAAAAGAAGGTTATATCGATTAAGATTGATATGCGGGAATAAGCACGAGTCTGAAATTATGTTTCTTCTCCCAGTACCGAGACTGTTTTGCAACGTTAATAACAATTTACACATTAACTTGGGAAACTCGTGGAAATTCTGCGAATGGAAAATTATTGAATTAGCGATATACTCTCTTATACGTGGTATATATAGCAAACATTGCGCAAGCCGTTGCGTCGCGGCGAGCGTACCGTTGCATAACTCCAAATTATGAAAATTTGACTTACCTCGTTACTGAGCACTGTCCTGCAGCAAATTTGAGTAAAGCCAATTTTGATCATTAGCATAGTATGTAGCACGATCAGAGATCAAGATCTCGTTTGTTTGTACATTGTTTTCGCGAAAATTATTCCCGTTAATCTCAAATGCCCAATATGATCGAACAATCCCTTTATAAAAAAGCCGTCTTAACTGTGTGAATTGCGTTTGTATCGAAATTATTTTTGCCTCTTTTCCGCGATGCCGATTGGTTATCTCGATGCGTTGTGTGCGAGTTATTACTTCGAGTTATTACTTCATTTGCAGCTGTCATTGGTCGCTGTCACGTTAAATTGAAGCCTCTTTTCCGCGATGCCGATTGGTTCTCTTGCTGCGCTTACTTCATTTGCAGCTGTCATTGTATATTTTGACAGTTGTGTGTATCAAGGGTTAAAGTGTAATAGTAATAGCATAATGTTAAAGCTAAATGGCGCGCGCGAAGCGCGCGCGTCTGTAATGCCTAGTCCACTTTCAAAAAAGGCGTGTTAACTGAGTGAATTGCGTTTGTATCGAAATTATTGTTGTTTCTTTTTCGCGATGCCGATTGGTTATCTCGATGCGTTGTGTGCGAGTTATTACTTCGAGTTATTACTTCATTTGCAGCTGTCATTGTATATTTTGACAGTTGTGTATATCAAGGGTTAATAGTGTAATAGTAATAGCATAATGTTAAAGCTAAATGGCGCGCGCGAAGCGCGCGCGTCTATAATGTCTAGTCCTCTTCTAAAAAGGGCATAAATTCACCATTTTGTCTTGTCGTGACTACGAATGAGGAAGAGGCTCGACAAGATTGACATCGTGATATACGTTAGGTGCGATTCCAATGGAAATCCGTTGCGTTAAGAATTAAGCAAACCGTATCATTCCGTAATAGACTGAAACTTAATCAGCAAGAGATCGGAGGAGTCGGTGCGCGATTCCTGCCTTTGTTTCTCCAACAATATTTTTTTACACAAGAATGTTTTATATTACTTCTCACTGCCGTTATAGGATTAATTATGTCTTCTCGCGGGACGAAGTGCTTCTTTCTTTGTTCTGGTCGAAATGAAGGAAAATCGTCTGCTGCATACGAATGAATGGATATGTATATGTATGTGTGTACGTGCTGCGTGCCTGCGTGCCTGGCGTGCATGCGTGCATGCGTGCCCGCACATCTATGCAAGAAGTAACTGATATGCTATGATTTACGTGTATTAATGCCTACCGAATAACGTTCGTGAGAACCTGCCATTACGTAGTCTTACAAACCGCAATTTAGAACGTCGAAATTTTTTTTAGCGGATAAACATCTTTGCTGTAGGAGATGATGGGAAGGAGACTGGGAGGGAGTCTCCTCGGCCCTTTACCCTTTGCTCAGAGGTATCGCGAAGTACCAAGCGAGCATATTTTGCTATTCAAATTATATACTGTAATCAATCTAATTAGAGAGAGGAAAATACATCGGGTAAAAATATCCAATAAACGCGCACTATCAGCGCAGTCTAGTACACCGTGAATCAAAGCGGATATATCGTCAATAGTTATCTACGCGCAATTGTCTTGTGCATAACGTGACGCAAAGATCACCAATAACTGCGCTCTTATGCAGAATGCTGTACCATGTAGCTGACGCAACCTTATAAACAGATCAATCGATAGATAGTAAACAAGTATCGTACAAATGGCTGTTGAGACACAGTAAAAATACTGTTTATGCGACGATAAGCGATTGCCGATTAATGTTTAATTAGTAAATTCTATATACGGCTAAACTCATACGAAAACAATGCCGAAATAATAATAAAGAGAACAATGAAAATATCTTTTTTAATAAGTTTTCTCTTTTCTGATGTCGTAAATCTTACAGAGAGAATAGAGTTGTAACATCACAAGGCAAAACGGTTTATGATTTCACACTGCCAGTCAAAAGTTTGAATTAAAAACGTCTATACTATGTGAAATGATGAAATCAACTACTTACTTCGCCCTCTTTTTTACCCAAAGATGTTGAGGTGGTACATAGAGCATTTTATGCTTTTGCTTTTATCACTTTTGAGCTCTGATGTACAGGTGATTGGCCCACAGCATTCTAGCTCAGATATAAAATAATTTTATAGGAGAGCGCTTTGAAAGTTTTGATGCTATTTGGCGTCACAACTTTTACATCTCTTGCAATAATTTATCTTCTTTATCTTTGTCTATTTAAAATCAAGGCTATAAGTAAAAGATTTGATATTAATATATCGAAATATATCGGTATGGAAGGTTATAAAAATAAACTTAAAATATTGTTCTTGCTCGTGTTTCATGGAGCTTGTTTTAAGTTAATATTCCTTGATATTTTTATTTTTATTGACATTATATCATTTTTATTAATATCGTTTTTATTGACATTTTATCATTTGTGCTTCCTCAGAGTTTTGTGATGGTGGAAAAAAAATTTTTCGAGATTTTGATGAAAATAAGTTTAGAATGTTCCAAAATGTCGAGAAATCACACTAGTAGAAAATGTCCGGAAGTATGTGTGTGTGTGTGTGTGTGTGTGTGTGTGCGTGCGTGCGTGCGTGCGTGCGTGCACACGCGCGCACATATGTATATATATCACGCCACATGTATTCACTTTCTTTCGTGAGTTCAAACCTCATTCTCAATGCGTATTTTTGCCGAAGAACGATTTCCATAGTGGATTATCATTGCGCAACTTCACGCGTGCTTAAGTCACGCAAATTTTCAACGCTCTATATGAAGGAACGTTCACAATTTCCTTTTCTTCTTAATACCCGAAAATCAATATAGTCAACACAATAGCACTTATAATTTATTATTACTACACGATGGAAATCTCAAAAGATTGAGCAACACGAGATTAATTAACAATATTCGTATTAACATTATATATTCTAAAGTTTCAATTATTTGCGAACAGATTATATCCCTTAATACCGCAATTATCTACTTAGTTCAAAAAAAAAATTATTTTTTTACAAACAAAACTTTTTTGTTTGCTTACAGTTCGGCATATGGCAACTCTCAAGGTTCGTACGCGACGATGAGTTCTCCGCGCCAGCAACAACACAGCGGTCAGCAATTGTTGATGTTGCAACAACAACAGCAGCAGCAACAGGCACAAATGCAACATATGCAGTATATACATTCTCAGCAGCAGCAGCAACAACAACAACAACAACAACAACTGCAGCAGCAGCAGCAGCAGCAACAACAACAAATACAATACAGAAGTCTTACCGGAGGCAGTCCGACTACTATGCAAGCTAACAATATTCCAGAGACGAATAACAATACTACGACCAGCGAAGATAGCGATGATAGCACTCCACATTCTGGGATGGTAAGTCGAATCATGCATTGTATTTACGCAATGTTTTTGTTTGAGTAATTTGTCTCATATATAGATCTCTTAAGATGTTTATAAGCTAATAATACACAATACTTGTTTTAAAGCATAAAGCAAATGTAATTCAAAACTGTAATTCACAAATTAAAATTCAGCGTAAAATCTAACTCGACGAAAATGTCAGATTTATTTCTTCCATGTTTTACATACATATATTTTTATCTATTTATACACATATATACTCATCAATTATAGATACATACTTTACTTTACTTTACATTATTTACATACTTTTTAAATAACATGTTATATATAAATATTATATATATATATATATATATATATATATATGCACAATACTTTCTGTGTAAGCAATACTTTTTTAATTTATAAAAATATTTTCTTTAGTTCATTAAGCGTTTTTTGTATAATCAATATCTTCCACATTAATATCAGCTTCCCAGGAAGGGAAACTGATATTACAAGCACAAATTAATAATATTGTTTTAAAATATTTTTGGATACTTTATTAAAATAGACAGTTTATTTTCGGATATTTTATTAAAAGAAAGCACGAATATTTTTTAAATATCTTTTCCTATCCAGATTGCTATGGTCAAACGTGAGCCACCGTCGCCAGAAGCTGACGTTGGAGCGAAGAATCAAAGAAAAACGAAACCACAGAAGAAAAAGAAGAAGAGAGATCCTAACGAGCCACAGAAGTAAGTAACTATATTTTTTGGTCTGTATAAAATAATTAAAAAAGTCTGAAATATCCATCGTAAAATCCAAGGTAAAATCTTTTTGAAGAAGTTAACATTCGCAAAATGATACGTTTCAACGTTTCTTCCACTTTCTTTCTTGTCTATAATATAATATCACTTAAAAATTTTTATTTTTTGATATTACAATCAAGAAAAAAATATTTTTTAGTTGAGTTAGTATTACTTGTATGCGACAAAAGCATACAGAACTAAAGCTATATTATGTTAATATTCTATGTTCACATTTGTAATGATGGTATGAATTATTATCGCTCTAAATTATCATGTGTCATCATTATTACTGTAAATGTAGAACTATGTAAAAATATAGAATCTTGGAATAACCAAAACAGATGTAGGCGTCAAGGGAAAATAATTTTACATACCCTTTTTCTTCTATTAAAAGTTTTTTGGATAGTTTATTAAAAGAGGGTCTGAATATTTTTTAAATATCTTTTCCTATCCAGATTGCTATGGACAAACGTGAACCACCGTGTCTAACAATGTTTTATTGCCCGGTTTCCAATTACAATCACAAAGTGTAATTAGGAATGTTCAGTGAAAACTCGGGGCAGATGGCGCCATGGCGTCCTGTCCTGTCATGGCGGCGTCACCAACACTAACTTAATATACATGTATGTGTTGGTGTATCTGTGAGCACATCCGTGAGATAACATAACTGTAAATAAAGCCTATAATGTTTACACGATATTTCCTTTGTCTTTGCATATTTTAAGTGGAAAATGCAAAAGTGTAGTGTGCTTGAATGTAAAAATGTTTCCAGAATTGGCTCATAACCAAAATTATTATTTTTATCATAATATATTAATCTAAAAAGTTATAAAAATATATTAATCTAAAAATTAATCTAAATACAACTTACTGTTAAAGTGATAAAGCACACATTTTGACCACATTTTGTAATCTGCCCATATACAATTACTAACCTGTCCACTAACTTTTTTTTCCACATAATAATGCACTTCTTTCTCGCAGCAGCTGCTCCTTCAATTTTTTAACATTTAATTTAAACCATCGTGAGACAGGTTAGTTTTACCCTACTTAATTTAGACCGTCGTGAGACAGGTTAGTTTTACCCTACTGATGACCAGTCATTGCGATAGTAATCCTGCTCAGTACGAGAGGAACCGCAGGTTCGGACATTTGGTTCACGCACTCGGTCGAGCGGCCGGTGGTGCGAAGCTACCATCCGTGGGATTATGCCTGAACGCCTCTAAGGCCGTATCCTCTCCAGTCAAAGGTGGCAATGATATCTCTAGGAGTCTCGTGAGTCGAAAGGCTCAAAACAATGTGACAAACTACTAGGCGGCCGGTCCTCTCGAGGACGTCTCTGTGAAGTTGGCACCTCACTTTCAAAAATTGAAAGTTTTATCAACAGTTCCATTTGCACCCGCAATAGTTCTACAGTTTCTGCTAATTTTTAGAAATAGATTCGTTGATTTAGTTAAAAAAAATAAATTTTGAAAATATGAGGTGCTAACTTCCCGTAGCACCTCATGTTTCAAAAAAATTAATTTTAAACATGACATTTTATAGTTCTCGAAAAGTTCTACAGTTCCTGATAAGATTTAGCAATAGTTCCAGTATTAAATATTTTTAAGCAAATTTTTAATCTCATCGCGAGCACCTCAAATTTCAAAAAAATTGAATTTTACCATAAAAATCTATAGTTCTCGAAAAGTTCTACAGTTCTTGATAGGTGTCAGCGACAGTTCCGGCCTTTAATTATTATTTTTAAACAATTTTTTAATTTGACCGCCGGCACCTCATCTACGAGAAGTACGGAGCGCTGAGAACTCCGATCGTTTTCTTCACAGTTCTCGGCAGTTCTCACACAGTTCCGAGCATTTAAATACGTTTTGACAAGAGTTCCAGCTATTTATTATTTTTAAACAATTTTTTAATTCGACCGCCAGCACCTCATCTACGAGAAATACGGGGTGCTGACAACTCCGATCGTTTTCTTCAGAGTTCTCGGCAGTTCTCACACAGTTCCGAGCATTTAAATACGTTTTGACAAGAGTTCCAGCTATTTATTATTTTTAAACAATTTTTTAATTCGACCACCGGCACCTCATCTACGAGAAATACAGGGTGCTGAGAACTCCGATCGTTTTCTTCAGAGTTCTCGGCAGTTCTCACACAGTTCCGAGCATTTAAATACGTTTTGACAAGAGTTCCAGCTATTTATTATTTTTAAACAATTTTTTAATTCGACCACCGGCACCTCATCTACGAGAAATACAGGGTGCTGAGAACTCCGATCGTTTTCTTCAGAGTTCTCGGCAGTTCTCACACAGTTCCAAGCATTTAAATACGTTTTGACAAGAGTTAAAAAATTGTTTAAAAATAATGAATAGCTGGAATTCTTGTCAAAACGTATTTAAATGCTCGGAACTGTGTGAGAACTGCCGAGAACTCTGAAGAAAACGATCGGAGTTGTCAGCACCCCGTATTTCTCGTAGATGAGGTGCCGGCGGTCAAATTAAAAAATTGTTTAAAAATAATTAAAGGACGGAACTGTCGCTGACACCTATCAGGAACTGTAGAACTTTTCGAGAACTATAGATTTTTATGGTAAAATTCAATTTTTTTGGAATTTGAGGTGCTCGCGATGAGATTAAAAATTTGTTTAAAAATATTTAATACTGGAACTATTGCTAAATTTTATCAGGAACTGTAGAACTTTTCGAGAACTATAAAATGTCATGTTTAAAATTAATTTTTTTGAAACATGAGGTGCTACGGGAAGTTAACACCTCATATTTTCAAAATTTATTTTTTTTAACTAAATCAACGGAACTATTTCTAAAAATTAGCAGGAACTGTAGAACTATTGCGGGTGCAAATGGAACTGTTGATAAAACTTTCGATTTTTGAAAGTGAGGTGCCAACTTCACAGAAACCTCGCGGTCGTCGCACGAGCCCGGTTTGCCGTACGGCGCCTCTGCCTGTCGTCGGGATCTCACCGCTGACGACGGCACAGCCACAGCGTCTAACGGTTGAACATGAGCGCGCCGCCATGACAGGACAGGACGTTATGGCGCCATCTGCCCCGAGTTTTCACTGAACATTCTTAATTATAATCGTTAAATGGATTTGCTATCGCAAAAATTCGCGCAACGTCTCTCAGCCAAAACAGTTCCTCGCTTCGGATTGCTCCAAATTTTTTCTGTCTTTGCACAATCAGCACCGATTTCAGCCTCCATCACACGCCTCACGAATGTACTTGATTCTGATATCGCTGAACTAGAGTTCCTGTAAAGCTACAACTACATCTATCGTAATGTTCACTGTAAGCGATCGTAACGCTCGTCGTAATAGCTAAAGGAAGCTCATTGTATGAATTGATTCAGCTTGAACTCTTACGATTATACGACGCTTGTCTGGCGTTACAAGATTTTTGAGAATTTTTTCAAATTTTTTTGAAGCGACTTTCTAAAATAAAAAAATCGCGTCGAAAAAATCTGAAAAAATTCTCAAAAATCCTGTGTTATATACAGAAATGTTCAAGCAACAGCCTACAGTGGACTGACGTCTGCTTCTAATTTTTTTCAATATTTTTTTCAAAAAAAACTCGAAAAAATTAGCAGCAAACGCCGGCCCACTTCGGGCCTAGGCTTAAGAATTTTAATATCTGACACAGGATTTTTGAGAATTTTTTCATGTTTTTAAATTGTGGCCGTCGATATGTTGGTTTAAAAAATTATAACTAAATCAATTGTTTAAAAAAAATCAAAAAATTTCAGAGTGCATCTTACATTTAGAGGTGGAACAATAACATAAAAAATCGCCGACCAAATCCGAGAGATCGAGAGTCAAACCTTGATCGATTTGACATGGAATGCTCCATATTCTTGTAGCCCTTGTCGAGACAATTTTAAAACACTACCTATTTGCCCTTTTTCGGTGAAAAATTCCCGAAATATGAAGCTTGAAAGTTAAGATGCCAACGTTAGCATTACCCAAGGTACCACACGGTGTACTACGTGGAGGTCATACGGTCAGTTTTACACCTTGTGTGTGTGTGTGTGTGTGTGTGTGTATACACGTGCGCGCGCACACAATGAGATGCAATTCGGACCAGTAAAACTTCATGCGGTTTATTTTGGCAAGAATTACAACCATAATTTGGGGCGGCAGTGTGGTCTAGTGATAGAGCGCCAGATTCGTAATCTGAGGAACCACATTCGAGTCCACTTGAGCACATAAACATGGAATTTTAATATTCCGAAAACTGCGCCTCTTGCGCAAGAAATTGACTCTTATGCGGAGAAAACTGAGCTCCGTCTTTCAGAAGAGACGTTAAGCCGTTGGTCCAAAAAGTTTAATAGGGTTAAGTGTGGAGATGAATGAAAATTGTAATCTCATGGGGGAAAAATTAAAAACTTTCATTGACAATCATAATTTGAACTAATGACAGTGACATCTTAAAACGCAATCATCTTTATTTCGTAATATTGATTGCGAAAAATGAAGAGCTTGAATCGAATTTTGTCTTTACTTTCCTGGCCTTCAAAATGATGTAAATCATTGAATAGAGAATATGGTGCATTATGCAAATTATTGTATAGAGAATAATGAATGCAGCTATTGAAATTATGAAAGAACCAAACGAATCGCAGGTCCTCCTAGTTTTTTAGGCCTTGCTGAATCGACTTTGTTGCAAATTCAAAATTGAATATCTCGGCACCTAAAATATCCTAGCATAAATTTTTAAAAATAATTTGAAACCTTTGAAACCCTATTTGTCGAAATTTAAATTGAAATTGTGCGCGACGATATTTTCAAAATGGCGAACGACAAAGGGAGAGCATGCAAAGTTGATAAATAAAGGTCCGAGTTTGCGACGATGCACGGCGTGAATCAGGTATCGCAGCCCAATGGGACAAAATGCACATGAAAGTATAGAGTGTTATCTTGAAAATGTTTCTTTACTAAGCTCAATGCGATAATTGTTCCATTGTTGAGTTATTCCAAATTTAATTTTTTTTTTAATTTGCATAACTCAGCGAATAATTATCGCATCAAGCTCGGTAAAGAAGCATTTTGAAGATAACTTTGTCCCATTGGTCTGCGATACCTGATTCACGTCGTGCACCGTCGCAAACTAGGACCTTTGATTATCAATTTTGCATTCTCTCACTTTGTCATCCGCTATTTTGATTAAAATGGCCGAGCATTATTGCCATTTAAATATTTTTAAAGTGGACATTTAGCGCTTTATTTTACATTTAAAAAAATATTTTTATCTTCACTATTTACCAAGTTATAATTATTTATGGTAAATTCCCACTAACATTTTTAGTGTACCACTTTTTTTGGGACTGAGTGTATTTGTGACTATTTTCCTAACTTACCTCTTTGTCGCCTACCTATCGCCCTACTGTAATAATAGATTCTGATCTATTATCTACCTCTATAGAAGTGACTCGTCGTAGCAAAATACAACAGAATAGAAAAAGAAAAAGAGATAAAAACGGAATGGAGAGAGGGAAAGCACTATGCTGATATCTATTTTTATAAAAGTGAAACATATCGATATTTCCATCAAAATAATGAAGTTACTAAGGTTTATTTTTAAAAAAGGGAAAGTAATTAAGTGCATTACAGAAACGATAACTTAAAAATCTGTCATATTTTTTTTTGAGGTGCTGTCGAATTTAGGTGATTACGATAAAAACTAGTTGTCATTTTTTTTAATATTTAGGATATTTTCTTGAATTATAATAATTGTGATACTAATGTAAACACTAATAATATACTACTAAAAATTTTAATCTCTTTAAACGTAATCGTTTATCTAAAATTTATTATATAATGCTGGTTACTAATTTTCAGACCTGTGTCAGCATACGCCCTTTTCTTCAGAGACACTCAGGCAGTAATTAAGGGAAAACATCCAAATGCCAGCTTCGGCGAAGTATCTAAAATCGTTGCGTCAATGTGGGATGCATTAGACATTGAACATAAAAATGTAAGTATTTAAAATCTTAATAATCTTATGTATTTCTATTATTTGTTCAATGATTATCTATATCGAGTAATCGTTTCAAGTATAATTGTGACAAATGCTACTTAATATAATTATAGATTTTATTATATAATTTTATATAATTATTATATAATACTAATATTAAAAAGAGAAAAAGAAAGTTGTCTAATAAGAGCCAAACGCGGTTATTTGTATGTAAGTTGATGCTACGTAATATTCAATTAATAATTTAATACAAACAATAAATCGTTTTGGCTCTACTTTGAGCCATCTTTAGCGACGCGGTGACAGATAAATTAAATAATCTCAAGCTCTCCGAAAAATATAAAGTGAGTAACTGAAGCTGTGAAAAAAAGAACGGAAACAGTTTGTCAATCTCACGTTCTCTGAACTTGATTTGGTGAATAGATTTTATATTTTTTTGCCGGTTAGTCTCATTTTTTATTAAATTTTTAGCTTTTTCTCTTTAAGTTTACATTTTTTTTGTATCTTTAACTTTTAAATACTCACCAAACTAGGGGAGACTGGGGCGAAGTCGGCCCTTTTTTTCGGTGCCGATTTTTAACAACAAAATAAATCATTTTAGTTAAATATAGTATACCATTGTAAAGAGTGAACCCTTGGCTACAAAATTTATATAGGCATTTTCGGTCTACGTCGCTTTGTTCAACCAGTATAGAGGAAAAACGACAAAGGCGCAAAAATCGAAAAGTCAAAATTCCCGGGGCGGAGTCGTGTCTTCATTCTCGGACTGGATTTTAAATAAAGATATATCATTTTGATCATAAAAAATAATAGAATACACTTTATTCATTGTTTTTTAGTAGAAAAATGGAAAGCAGAAAATAATTTCAAGAAAATCAATTTTCTTTTTCGCTAACAGTTAAAGCATGTAAAAACAGAGTCTGACGAGCGCACGCACTCGTTGTGTGCCTTATTACGCCTGCACGAAATGCACACTGTTTTTTATCGGCTCGCTGTTTTCTATTATCTCCGAGCAGCAGCATATTAGCTTTCTTGACTTCGTTTTGGCTTGGAAACGACTTCGCCCCGAACACAAGTTTTAGATTTGGTCGCTTATAAAATAATAGAAATCAATGAAAAGAAAAAACTGCACTGGATTCGTGTTCAGCATGCATTATACTCTTTAGAATCACTTACTTTGAGATTCGGAGAGACAATGATACTTAAGATATTACAAACTTTCGACGCGAAAGAAATTTTACTTTCGACCTGCGAAAACACGATTGCTTCGATAAGAATCACAACATGACGCGTAACCTCACTAAACTCCGTTGGTCACGTGGACACCATAAGTCGCACTTACAGTTCACACAACATAGATTTCGAGATAATTGCAAAAACGACTCCGCCCCAGGGCCGACTTCGCCCCGGTCTCCCCTATACTTTTCAGAGAACTTGAGATTATTTAATTTATCTATCACTGCGTCGCTGAAGATGACTCAAAGTAAAACCGAAACGTACAATTTATAGTTTATATTAAATTATTAATTGAATATTACATAGCGTCAACTTACACACAAATAACTGTATTTGACTCTCATAGCCTACTTTTCCTTTTTACTCTAAAATACTCTAAATTTTAATATCAAGCGTCTTTAGCTAATTAATTATTTATTTTAATTTTAATACTATTGTTGTTGAGTTAAAGTATAAATTTTCACATAGTATTACAAAAAGAAAACCGAGGCAGCTAAGAAGGAATATTTGAAGGCTCTCGCGGCATATAGAGCATCTTTAGTAAGCAAAGGTGCGAATGAAAATGAACAAAAACAACAAACACAACAGCCACAACAACAAATGCAATACAGCGGATACGCAGGCTATGCCAACAATACTGCGCCAGGAAATGTTACATATCAAGTCTATAGTCCTCAGCATCAACCTTCGTCGCCTCAACAGCAACATCAGCAACAACAGCAACAGCAGCAGCAACAAATGGCTGTTAATAAAAAGTCACCCCATCATTTAGCTATGCAAGGAAATCCTCAACAACAAGTATGATTTAGCAAATATACAATAGAATTTTTGAAAAAAAGTCAAACATGATGAAGACAAATTATAATTTTTTTCGAAATTGTAATTTAATTCTATACTTGTGTCATTACATAATTGTTGGTACCTAGACAAGAATTAATACATAAATTCAGTGATTAACGTATTACTTATTAATCACTGAATTACTCGTTAATCACTCGTCTTTCTATAAATAAAATAAGACTGTTGTTACGTTTATCATATAACATACAATAAGTAAAACTTGTAAAAACGTTGTTTGTATAAAATTCTTTAAATTTTTTCATGTTTTTGTCTTTATTTCTCTGCCTATGTATAATAAGAACTAATATATGAAAACATTTGAGAGATTTTGTTTTTATAATTCTAGTAATTCATATTCGATTAATGAAAGTCATAAAAAATATGAACAATTTCAACGATTGATACATATATTCTTATTTTTTATAGGGTTTAATGGGCAATGTAATGGCACCACCGCACATAACACAACAGCAACAGCAGCATATGCAACAGCAGATTTCACAACAGCAATATATGCAGGTTAATATATTACCTCCATTCTGGTTTATTATTCATATTATTTAATATATTCAAGTTCGAAATATTTTGGTTGTTTTGCCGTACTTTTTCATTTTTTAATTAATCTTTTATTTTTAATTATCTTTAATTGTAGATAAAGGAATTTTATTTATCTTTATTTTTTATTCTGTTTGTAATTTTTTATTTTCCGTTTTTTCTATCTTTTTAATTCTTAATTTACATAACATCGTACAGCAGACGATATAAATATGCTTATTTCTGTGTGAACTTAATCACATTCTTTATACATTTGATCAAAGTGATTCTAATATGCATAATCTTTTCTGTATTGTTAAATTCCTTAATATAATATCACGCTTTTTTTTTAATTTAAACTGCAGGAAGTTACGTAAAAACTATAATATAAATTACTATATTTTGAAAGATATTGATTCCTTTGATTGACAGATGAATTAATTGAGAACTTAAAAAACAAAGGATACGTATCATGAAAAAATTTCAAAGATATACCAAATATAGATATAAAAGGCATATCCATATATGTATGCACCAAAAAATTTATTTAATAAATATTTATATTTGAATTTTAGAAAAAAAATATCTATTTATAATTAAGGCTAATTTTTTAAGCTTATAGAATTATATGTTTAATTGTGACTTTGTTTATTTATTATATAAATTTAAAAAAATATTTTGATTGTATTTTATTAATTTTTCTTAATTTAATGATTTAAAATAAAAATATATTAATATCAATAATGCAATGTTATATAATATGCAAACCTTGTTGCTTTATAATAATAGTATAGATTTAGTATATTTATTAATATAAAATATAAATAATAAATTAGCGTGCATACATAAAAATAGAAGATAGAAGAAAGAAGAAAAATGTAATAAAATTATTTTTATTGATTATTACGCCTTTTTAAGTTATCAGAATATTTTCTGTCAATTTATAATTGTTATAATACATAAGTATACATGGAAAAACATTTTATAATAACCATGATGCGTATTACTAACAATCAAATTTGCGCATCTCCTTCTTACATATTTAATAAATGAATATGTAATAACTCTCTGCAATATGCAGATAGATTGACAAATTTGATCAGGAATTGCTAAAAAATTTGTATTGTATTCACATTAAGCTCGTGTTTTGTCGATAACTTGATAACAGATTAGCGGCAGAAATCGAGCAGAATGTCGAACACAGATTCTAGACTCTATTTCCGCTACCAATTTGCGTCAAACCGCGTAGCAAAAACATCAAAGTCCATTTGATTTCTGTCATTGATCTGTCATATTTTATTGATAAACTTTGTTATATATCTGTTAACATTCTACTAACAATATTGTATATACTAAATTTTATATCAAATCTAATCTTTCTGCTGACAAAATTTATAACTGATACTTTGCAGAGTTTGTTTTCAACATACTCTGGCTGTTGTAAAAAGTTTTGGTACATAATTTATAGTTATTATCAAAAACGAAGAACTTGAGTCGCCAGTGAATAATTAACAATAAGCAAAAGTATTGTGATCAACCCAACTGGCAAATTTTATTGTTCACAAAACGCTACGTTTCGACCGCAGATTCTTTGATTGTGGTCTTGAATCTGCTGTCGAAATGTAGCGTTTTGTGAACAATAAAATTTGCCAGTTGGGTCGATCACAATACTTTTACTTATTGTTATTATGTTAGAGTAAAGATAGTACTCTCTAAATATTACAATAATGTAATCTTAACGTAAGCTGTGACAAATACGTTTTTGTGTATAGTACGTTTTTATACTCTACAGTGTACAATATTTTATAACATTGTTTATAGGTACCTCAACAACAGCAAGTACAGCAGGTACAAGTGCAGCAACAACAGCAACAACAAATAATACATACAAGTCCACCTAGAGCAGAATTTTTAAAATCTGAAGATTTATCGATAAAGTCTGAAACTTTATCTAGTTCTTCGTCGCCAGTAAATCCTTCACAAGTGGCTATGACAGGACAAGGGCCACCACCTTGTATACATCAGGGATGTCCCAATCCTGCTATATCTAATAACGAATGGGAAGATGAATATTGCAGCAACGAGTGTGTGGTCAGCCATTGCAGGTTGGCCAAGAACATTATATTTAATTCTTTTCTATCTTAAATTAATTCATACATTTTATATAAAGAAGTATATAAAGTGGACAATCAAAGTTTGTTGCATCTTATTACATGTCTTTGCTGTACGTTTGATTGTATACTCATACTTATATCACAATTGTGATATATTCTAATTCACAGATATTATTCTTATATATGTTTTATGACTTCTATTTATCTTGTATGTATGTATGTATGTATGTATGTATAGCTTTATTTCATATCCCCGTAGGGTTCGAAAGGTGTTTTTTAAGGGAACGTTCTTAAACCTTTTACAGAACCTTTTAAAACCCTCCATCCTCTCTCAACGTATCCACTTAACCTAACTTATATTATCTTAACCTACTTAACCTAGTGATGTGGATGTGAACTTCTGCCTCTGCATCCGCCCACACCCACACCCGCTGCACACACACACACTCTTCGCAAGGGACTTCCGTTTCCTCTTGCTTCAATAAAAACCCGTTAGAACCATCTCTAGTCCCCTCTCTTCGGCTTTCCACTCACTCTCTCATCTTCACCTCAATCACACCTCATTCCTCCCCTCTCTCCAACCCCTCAAAGTACTCCCTTCTTTTCCTATCTTTCTCGATATCCCTCATCCATCATTACCCCTCCCTCCTCTCCCAGCACCCATCCCCTCGCCTGCCAACTCCCCCCTCCCTCATCCTATTCTCTACAACGCTCCCACGTATGCTCCCACGTCTCCTCTCCCTCGCACAGTCTGCAAGTCCTTTTCTCCTCCTCCTCTCAATGTCTCCCCTCCCTCATTTCGTTCCCCAGCCTAAATCTCGCAATCCTATTTCACCTACTTTCCCCCACCCTTTCTTTAGGTATTCCGGTATCCCTTCCTCTTTTACTTCCTTATACCATTTGTTGTACCTTGACTCTTTTATTCTCTCCCATCTCTCTTTCCCACCTTATCATCTCCTCTATTCTTATCTCCTCCTCCCCCATCTCTTCACCTCTCCCTCTTCCCACAAGACTCTTTCGCTCATAAAGTTCCTCCTACCTTCTTTCCAACTCGAGGTTCCCCCTCTTCTCCCCGTTCTTTTCTTCACCTCCTCCCAACACATTCTTGCCAGCTCGCTTTCTCCTCCTCCTTCCAACCTTTTTTTGAATTCCTCCTGCCTGCTCTGCCTCTTAATTTTTCTCTCTGCAGCTTCTCCCTCACCAAGTACCACGGCATCCTCCTGTCTACTCCCAACACCCATCTCAAATATTTTTCTTCTAGCCTCTCCATCTCCTCTCTTTCTTCCCATTCCCATATTTCCACCCCGTACCCCATTACCGTCCAAACCAGCTTATCAAATAGCCAAAGCCTTCTCCCCCAGTCCTTCCCAAACCTCCTCTTCCCTATCCCCCACACTTGCCCCATTACCGCCACCGCCTTCTTAACCCTTGCCCTCCATTCCTTTGTAGCGTATACCCTAGGTATCGGAACTTCTTCATCTCTTCCACTTTTCTTCCTTTCCACCGCCAATTTTTTTTCACCATCCTGCCTCCTTTTTTAAACCTCATGATCTTGGTTTTCTCTGCATTTAGTTCCAGCTTCTTCTTATCCAAATACCTCTCCAGCCTCTCCATCATAATTTTCATTTCATCTTCCCCCTCTGCCAGCAGCGCCATGTCATCCGCAAACTCCAGGTCATACACCCTTCCTCCCCCCAGCTTGATCCCCTCTACTTGACCTTCTTCATCTCCTCCTCCAAGTCAGCCAACAATATAATAAAAAGCAGCGGGCTCAGCGGAAACCCCTGCCTTACCCCTCTTGCTGTCCAAAGACCCTCCCTAACCCCCTTCTCCCTCAGCGCCTCCATCAACACCTCCCTGTCCACCGAGTCAAATGCCGCCTTTAGGTCCACAAACAACGCTACCACCTTTCCCCCCTTCCTTTCTATTTGCCTATTCACTAGGTAATTAAGCACATAAATGTTGTCCACCGTTTCCATCCCCTTCCTAAATCCCGTTTGATTCGCGGGATGATCCCCTTGTGCTCCACTTCCTCCCTCAGTCTCTCTGCTAACACCGCCACGTACACTTTGTAAGGTGAAGAGCAAGGTAACCCTCCCCCTATAGTCTTCTGCCCTCTCCCCTTTTTTACTATGGGCACAATTACCCCCTTCTTCCAGCTCTCCGGCCACCGTATAGAAACACGGGGGAGAAGAGTTGGTGGAGTGGGTGAGAGACTCCTCTCCTCCATACTTTGTTACAAAACCCTCTCACCCACTCCACCAACCCTTCTCCCCCGTGTTTCTACACCTCGCTCGGGATACCGTCTATCCCCGCCGCTTTTCCATCCTTCATTTTCTTTAAGACCCTTCTCACTTCTTCCATACTTATTTCCTCCTCACCTCCCTCTCCCTCCCCCTCCTTTCTCTTCCTCCCTTAACAACCCATGCCTCTACCCCCCAAGTAACTTCATAAAATGCTCCTTCCACTCCGCCATCTCTATCCCTTCTGTCACTTTCCTCCTCTTTTTCCTCTCCCTATTAACTAATTCCCACACTTCACTTTCACTTCTCACTTTCGCCGCCTTTTTTTCCTACCTTTTATTTTTCTTGTTTTTTCTCTTGCACATTTTCCTAAACTCTTGCTTCCTCCTTTTATACTCCTCTCCCTCCCCTCCCATTCCTCTCCACCTCCTTAGTTCCCTTCTTGCCTCCCTTTTCTTATTCAGACACTCCTCATCCCACTAGCCCACTATTCTCTTTTCCTCCTTATTTAATTCCTCCTCCGTCTCTTTCATTGCCCCCTTTATCCTCCCCTTCATCTCCTCCCACTCCTCTTCCAGCCCCCTCTCTCCCAACTCTATCCCTCTCAGCTTCTGCCTGAACCTAGTTCTCCCTTCTTCACTCCATACATCCCTCCAATTCTTTTCTCCTCCTTTGCCCTCTTTCCCTTTTACCCGCTCCCCTTTTAACCATACCTCTACCGGCTGGTGATCAGAGTCCACCCTGTCCCCTATCCTCATCCTTTCCACTCTATCTTTTACCTCTCTCTCCCCTATTACATAATCAATCACTGTGCACCCCCTTTCCCCTGTATATGTAAACTCTCCCTCTTCATCTCCCCTTGTGTTTCCGTTGAAAATGCACCACCCTCTTTTCTTCAGGACATCCAACATCAGTCTACCCTCCCTATTTATGATCCGGTCCTTTGACCGTCTCTCTCCTTCTCCCTCCCCTTCCTCGCCTACCAGCTCCCCCCCCTTCTCTCCTGTCCACGCGTTGAAGTCTCCCCCAATTAACACTCTAACTCCTGCCTCTCTGTCTTCCATCCACCTCTCCAGCCCTCTTAGCGTCTTCTCCACGCCCTCTCCTGCGTATACTCCCACAATCCTCATCTCTCCTCCCCCACTCTTACCTTGCCCGTCATGATCCCCTCTCCCGCCCCCACAATCCTTTCCCCCTTCTGCACTAACTCTTTCTTTATACTCATAATTATTCCCCCCATCGCTCTTTTCTTCTTATTCTCTCTCTTCGCCGTCTGTTCTCCCCACTCATATCCTCCCGGCAGTCTCTTCTTAACTCTCTTCCACCTTCTATCATTCAGCCATGTTTCCAGCAGTACCATCACATCTCATTTCTTCAGCCCTGTCCAAAACTCCTTATCTTTGTTCTCTAGCCCGGCCACGTTCCAAAAGGCCACGCTCCACTCTCTCCTTCTCTCTCCCTCCTCCTTTCTCCCTCTCTTCCCTTCTCCCTCCATCTGCTTGTGTCTAGTATTATTAGCGACGAACACGTCCTCCTCCGGGTGATTTTCCTCCCGGGGCATTTCTAGCATCTTGTCAGAACTATTCTGTTCTCCCTTTCTTCTCTCCCCCCCTCCTTCTCTCTTCTTTGATCTCCTTTCCCATCCCTCAAAACCTCTTTTTCATCCCATTTCCAGCATTGCTCATCTATCCATAGCTTTCCATATCCTATTCTCACCCTTTTTCCTTTTCTCTCTTCCCCTCTCGCGATTTCTCTAACCTCCACCTCATTTTTCTCTCTTTCCACGTCCAGTCCTCCATAATCCTCTTCTTCCTTCCTTTCAGCTCTCTCCTTCTTTTCATGATTTCTCCTCTCTGCTCTTCACTCTTCATCCTTACCACTACCATCTCTCTGTCCTTCTCTCTGTCCCCCCCCCACTCTTCTGACCTCCTCTATATTTCCTCTTACCCCCATAACGTTTAGCACTTCTTCCATCGCCTCTCCTCCTCCTTCCTTCTTTAACCTCCAATCCTTTAATCAACACATTTTTCCTTCTCTCTTCACGCTCCTTCTTTTTCATTCTCCTCTTCAACTCTCTTATCTTGTCCCTCACCCCGCCTCCTTCTCCCTCTATTTATTTTGTATTTATACCTGCTTTATTATGTATTTCAGAGATGTATTCAACACGTGGGTGTCTTCAAATCAAAATCCTCAACAAAACTATTCTACAGTTAAATAAGTGTTCTATAAGAAATGAACTACAGCAACTACTCAATGGCCTCACAGCTTAATGGCCCGTTGTTAATCTGTAAAGTAAAATATTTAAATGGATGTATATATACATAAGCTGGTGGATGACAACTTTTTCAAGACTATTCATGCAGCAACAGAGATACACAGCATTAGAAAAGTTGACGGATAGTTATATTAATGGTAATAGCATACAGATATGTTCTGTATGTATATGCGTGTCAACGAGAGAACAAGAAGACAAGAGAAAGGAGAAAGAAAGATAATGATGAAATAAAGATAAAAGTTTTTCTTTTTAGAAAAAGAACTTAGAATATATATTGAAAAGCCTTATCCAAAAACTTATTACTCTGGCCAAAGGTCTTTGTTTGTATAAGGAGTGTATTACGACTTGAGTAATTTAAATAAGTGTATTTATTTACACTTATATGAGAAGTTAAATAACAGCCAACTTTTTTATATTCTCTGATATTCCTTACTGTTAGGCAAAGTGTGCCAATTGTACAGGCATATTTGTTTCTTTTTTTTTTTAATATAGTTAGTGTTTGCAGTTTTTAAAGTTCATCCCGAACAAAGACTAGTTTTCTTAATTGAATTATCTCAACCATGTTTCCTCAACATTACACTTGTTATTTTGATATAGTAATAAATAACACAGTACAAGCAGATGAAAGCAGTGTAAAATGTATAAATAAGTGTACTACGTTCAATGTGTGTTTCGTTCATACTGTGAAAACAATGACTAGATAAAAAGAGGACTTATATAGCAAATTATTACATGCCATGGTCGTTAATTATCATGTTTTATTTTAAGATGTAAGATTTAAGAATATATTTCTTGATTAGGCATATATTTTTAATTGCTTGTAATTATAGATATCGTATTTGAATTACATATGTATTATACTTATATATTGCAAGAATGAAAAAATAGAAGTATGGAATTAGATATAATTTTGATTCAATTATATATAATTCTATATTTTTATTCTTTTAAATTATATATATATATATGTATATAAATTATTTTTGCAATATGATTATAATTCATTACATGTAATTAAATTTTAGTCATTCTCATCTCTTGGATGTTGCATCGTAAGTATCATTTTATTTCTGTGAGTAGAAGAAATTTAATTTATTTTGTAATGTATTCTGATCTCTTGTGTTCTCCCTTCGCAAGAAAATTTATTATTCCGTTTCTGTTCATACAACATGAGATACAATCGACTGATAAACATACGTGAAGCATCCATAATCATATAATACTGTTTTCACAAATAAATATACTGTAATACTATTAGTCCATCACAGTTATAGAAGTTAATTACTATGCATTTAGATTAGGCCGATTAGGCCCATATAAGTAAAACGCGATTTAATTACATAATTTATTTTTATATTGATATTACAACAACCAATAAATAATACAGTACAGTTTTCATATATAAAATTTCATATAGTACACAAAAGAACGTGACATCAGAATGACATTGACAGCAAATGCAAATCTGATATTTTTTTAAACATATTAATATTACATTACATAAAATTGTTTCCATTTGTTTTTTATTAATTATATCTCTTCTGTTATTACTTTCGAAGAATGTATTGCCTATATGGATACGGCTAATATGGATATGACTAATATAATTTAATACAAGTAGCTCTGCAATCATATTAATAGATCATGGAGAAATGATTTCAAAAATTTTAAATAAATGAAAAAAAGAATATGTTGTATCTCTCCAAAATTCTTGATTTGATCAAATCTATCATCGCGATCAAACAAATTACAAAATATATGTATATATATATATATATATATAAATATATATATTGTGTTCTTGAATTACAAAGATCGAATAATTACAATTTATGTCCTATGATTGAAATACACTTGTAACGTAGGCCTTGAAATAAATTAATATGATATAAAGCATTTTTATGTATAAAAGCAAAGAAATACATCCATATTAAATTCACCAGCAATGCAATCTTTTATGCAAATATGCAAATTGCCTGTTAGGTAATGCATCCCTCTAACAGGGGTTTTGTTCAAATTTTTTTTTCTTTTCTTTATATGAATTATCAAATGTTTTAAATATACTTATTGTTTGATATTCTTGTAAATATATAATTATATTCTATAGATTTATAAATTGTAATGTAAACATAATAGGTATAGAAACTGTATTATATAAATAATACAATTGTGGTATATTATAAAGATACGTACATTATACACACGTGCGCGCGCGCATACACACACACACACACACACACAGAGAGAGAGAGAGAGAGAGAGAGAGATAGAGAAAGGATAAAAGATAATTATACTTAATCATTTTAATAAAATATTAATTATCTAAACAGAGCCCTTTTAGGTAATGCGGGACTGTACAATATGTCTATAAAGTAATAAAAAGCAAGTAACGTTGAGAAATAATATACGGAAGGAAATCTTCAATTATTCATCTTTAAGGCACAGAAATTTGCATAAAAGTATAAGCATGAAGTGCTTCAATTAATAAAACTCTCGACATATAACTCATCAATACAATTTCACAGAATTTATACTATTTGTTCTGTTGTTCGAGATATTCATTCTTAATGCTTATTTTTCTATATAAATTTCTGTGCAATGGGCTCACAGAAACAAAAGCGCAATTTTTGCAACATCAATCATACTCATATAAATCTATCGGAAAGAAATTTAGAAAATATCAAGCATATGTACTGTAGCGCTAGTCTATACATCAAATGCTAATATATTGCGGTAATTTCCAATAAATTTATGTTAAATTTTAATTGTTTTATGTACAAAGACATGATTAAACGATTTCAGTCCCAAAACTATATAGTTACAGAAATACTTATTATTATCCTGTCATCCTTGTACTATCTAGAAAGTTAGAATATTTAGTATTATAAAATCACTATTAATATAGTAATTGTGGCGGTCAGCCATCCGCCACAAGCGCGCGACAAGTAAAAGGTGGAAGCACATAAAATTGCAGGAGCCATGAGCAGAATGCAGAAGCCATATGCGCATGCGCTATGGTATCTGTATAGCTCTACAGATACCATAGCGCATGCGCATATGGCTTCTGCATTCTGCTCATGGCTCCTGCAATTTTGGGAGCGTTCGGGAAGACGCTAAGGGGATCCTATAGCCAGAGAGAAACCTGAGAGAGGCCATCCCGGCATTTTTCGTCAATTTTTGTGTGTCGCATCTTCCGACGCGCCACCTGAGAAAGTGCGCATAAACTACGTCGTTTCGCTCGGTAACCGCACATGGTTTGCGTCCGTGCTATCGGTTCGTGTCCGAACTAGCCAGTGGAGGGGATATGCTGCGGCCGCGGCGGCCGCGCTCGGCCGGCCCGGGCCCGGCGCACAGTGGAGCCGTTTGCACGAATCGCGGAAAAAATTATGTTACTTGTAAAATATGCAATGAATGATCATAGAACCTTTCAACGTTGACTTATAAAAATTGCAAAAGTGTATATTTATTAAAAATTAATGATAGAAACAAGTATTTGATTGAAATTAAATAAAAATTCAATTTACATTTAATTTTACGTATAAAAGCAAAGTAATTCTTGCGTTTCATCGCTTAAGTCTAAATTTTTTTTATGTGGTTTATTTCTTAAACTAGTTATTAACGGATCGGATGACACGAGCATCATATATGCATAATATCTTCATTTGTAGGTAAAACAGACGGCTACATTTTCTATTATGATTAAGTAGATATCGTTTATAGTCCTTATTTCTTGCCTCTTGAGCTTCTTCCGATAATGTCCCAACAAGTAACGCTGCATAATTTCTATAATTTCCTTACCGTGAAGAAGAATTTTATGAACGGTAATTGGCATAAAGTATCAAGAATATTTTTCAATAAATATTTCCGCTGCCTTGTACACATAAGAACCGAATTTTTCTGAATTTATTTCTTCACCACAATTAATCGTTTGTAATATTGTGGAAAATTTTCTGATCAATTCCTCGTCAACTCTAGTTATTTCTGCTGTGATTTTTGGATCAGCAAAAAATCGTCGAGAAGTATTTCCGTCGTTAGACGATCCGGAACCTTGTTTAACGATGTCCACCCTTAGTCCAAGTTTATTATAAAAAGCGTCTTGTATTCTTTTTTTTGTTTTTTCTTTTTGAACGCCTGTTTCTGGCGTTGTTGACCACTTCTTGAAAGACAAATTGTAGGCAATATGTAATATACACTCCATAAATTTGATTCGTGCGTGCAAGGGTGACATTCCTAATTTGAGTGCCTCACCTTTTGTTAATTTCTGTTAAGTTGTTCATTTGAGATGGTTTGGATCCGCAAATAAAGCACACGAAGATGATGAAGGCGTGTGGGTTACAGCTTGAGCTACCTTACCGTCTATCATCGTAAATATCATTTGATGATTTATTTTGAATGTGGTTCGAAACTTTTCTATTTCTGTTTCTCGTAATTGAGCAATTTCGTCATCCATATACGTTGCTTTTCACTTTTTATTTTTTCAGCAGTTTTTTTTGTGTATTCAAATTGTATTATTGCTCTGCAATATCTCATTGAAGAAGGTCGATCATTATTCCAAATAATAATATTTTCATCGTAAAATGAAGTAAGATGTAAGGGCACCAATGAAGTCATAAACATATATTCTTACAAATGAAGATATTATGCATATATGATGCTCGTGTCATCCGATCCGTTAATAACTAGTTTAAGAAGTAAACCACATAAAAAAATTTAGACTTAAGCGTTGAAACGCAAGAATTACTTTGCTCTTATACGTAAAATTAAATGTAAATTGAATTTTTATTTAATTTTAATCAAATACTCGTTCCTATCATTAATTTTTAATAAATATACACTTTTGCAATTTTTATAAGTCAACGTTGAAAGGTTCTATAATCATTCATTGCATATTTTACAAGTAACATAATTTTTTCCGCAATTCGCGCAAACAGCTCCACTGTGCGCCGGGCCCGGGCCGGCCGAGCGCGGCCGCCGCGGCCGCAGCATATCCCCTCCTAACTGGCTAGTTCGGACACGAACCGATAGCACGGGCGCAAACCATGTGCGATTACCGAGCGAAACGACGTAGTTTATGCGCACTTTCTCAGGTGGCGCGTCGGAAGATGCGACACACAAAAATTGACGAAAAATGCCGGGATGGCCTCTCTCAGGTTTCTCTCTGGCGCGAGACACTACCGTGTCTCTTGATCCAAACGATTGAGAATGTCTTGAAACTTTTTCCAGTCTGCTTTGTTATAATTCAAGTTGTTCGCGGGATTCGAATTGTGTAATAAGATTTCGTTATTATTTATAGCGAATTTAAATGAAATTGCCTTATGATCGCTGTCAAAAAGAAGAGTGTATAAATTATACCGGCTGTGTCTGTAAACAGTTGCAGTCTAGAATCAGACAACACTAGATCTATAAATGATTCTCCTCTAGGGTAAGAAGGGAAATCTGGCCTATATAGTTTCATTTTGTAGCAAATATCAGAATCATCTAACCAGTTCTTAAACGATACTCCTCTTTCGTTATTATCTGAGTTACCCCAATCAGTATCTTTTGCGTTGTAGTCGCCTGCAATTATAAAGTAATTTGAAAGGTTACTTATTTCTAGTTGAGTACAAAGGTGATTAAGACCCTCTATGAATTCGCTTTGCTCACCTTTTTTTGCGTAAACTGAAACTATAATTAATTTTTTATTATTTTTTAATTTAATTGAAATTGCTGTGTATTCAAGTGTCTCGTTAATAAAGCTGGTGTAAATATGAGAGTACTCTATGTTTTTCTTAATTATTATTGCTGTGCCGCCTCCTCTATTACCCACTTCTCTGTCTGTTCTAATAATGTTGCAATTTTTAAAATAAAGCGTACCCAGGTAGCAAGCACTCGTCATTTTGACGTCAAGTGACGTCAAAAGTCTGTCATTTTGACGTCTTCTGACGTCAATTGACGTCAAAATGACGAGTGCTTGCTACCTGGGTATGTTTTTTGTTTAGTTTAGTTTCGTTAATAAGTAGTATGTCTGGATTTTTATTCTTAATCAGTTCTAATAATAGTATTCTTTTATAATTGCTAATTATAAAATTTACGTTTAACACTATAATTTTGTATTTGTTAATAGTATGAACGAGCTGATCCATAAAGTTAATTGTTAATATGAAGTAATTTCTCAATTAGATTAGCTAATGAATCTAATCTACTATGAATAAATTTAATTTCATTCTCAAGCTTGTCTAATCTCGGGTGAATCTGTGAAGTAATAAAATTGGAGTTAAGGTGCGATTTCACGATGACGCTCGACGCTCGATTCGAGCGTCAAATCTGGTCACGTGATAGATTCAGAGGGCCGCGAAATATAACCTAACCACTGGATTGGCTGAAATGAGCGTCGACCGTCAAAGCTAAACACAGTTTAGCTTTTTGACGCTCGAATCCAGCGTCGAGCGTCATCGTGAAATCGCACCTTTAGTGCTATTATGTGCATTTCTATCCATGTCGTTTATTTGCGCGTCTAAATGAATGCGATTATTAATATCTCCGACTGATTTACCTTTAACTGAGTCGGCGAATGTTATGTTGGGCGAAACTAATCTATTAAGAAAATCAGTTTTTCTTTCTTTAGTTTGTTTTAAGTTAGCTTGTTTAATAATTATTCTATTTTTGAATTCTATTAGTTTGGGACAACCTCGGTATGAAGCTGGATGACCAGTACTATTACAGTTTATACAATAAAGTTCTTTAACGCTATTAAGAGAGGCTTTACATTCACCTGGATTGTGATCCTCTTTACATTTAACGCACCTATATTGCAGATTGCAGTTGGTTGCTGCATGACCTATCCTTTGGCATCTCTTACATTGTATGGTATCTTTCCTCTTCAGCTTTTCCCAGGCGATTATCAGATGAAACAGAGTCCTTATCTTCTTCAATTGGCTGATGTTATTACTCCCCGCCGCAATCTGAACTAAGAAGATTGGCAGTATCCTACCTTCATTGCTAGACCTCTTTGTCGTAAACCTAGCGACTTTCTGGAAGGTGATTTCTTGGATCCCTTGATGTAGCAGTTCATTATGTACTTCTTGTGGCTCGAATGATTGATCTAATCCTTTTGTAATAAGTATGTTAAGTTTTTCTCCGTTTTTGGTGTAAACGAGAAAAAGTTTGTTTTGGAATTTATTAATGCTTCTTTTATTTTATTATAGTTTTCAACGTTGTCCATTTGTAGTATGTGTTTATTGTCGTTGATCCTCTTGATCTGGAAGTTGGCGTCCACTATATGTTCTTTAGTGAGTCTCCAAGTGTCCTTGGGGTCTTGATGATAAATGTTGATAGGCGGAGGCTTCGTTGGCTTGCCATTTATTGGGGTTGGGCCATTCGACAACGTTTGTTTCTGGGAAATCGAAGGCGAGTTGTGTGATTGAGTTTCCTGCATGCAGGTGGATGTTCTGATATCCCTTTTCTTACTGTTTTTTTCTTTTAATAATTGTGAGAATGATTTATTTGTATTCTCATCCATATCCATATCTTCGTTTAAATGTTGGCTGTCCATTAGCAGGTATCTGTTGTTAGTACTAATATTTGGTGAATAGTTTTCCTGTTCAGTCACATAATTATCATGACTGCTCTTTTGTGTATTCTTCTATCAGCGCTTTTAGCTTTCCATTTTTTTCCCTAAGGATTGATAATTCCTTTAGGAAGTCGTCTGTTATCAATGTGCCCGATGCGGTTAGAATTGAGCTGTTTTCTTTGTCTGTCTTACATTTTCTCTTCTTAGCTGCCGACAGATTGGGCTTCGGATTTAGTTTAGGTTTAATTATTCCTTTTAATTTTAGAGGCATATCGTTGTTTGACTTTAGAACGTTTGCGATATCTTTAAGTAGCGTGTTGTCTATTACCGAGCATGTCGGTTTTGAGGTTACCTCCTCATCCGTTACTTCCTTATGCCAAGGGATGCTGCTTCCCTGGTTTTCTATCGTTTTATTCGCTTCCATGGTCGGAAGACCGTCGAATGTGACCTTGGAAGAGGTCCTGATTAATTCTTGTGGTGTAAAAATACTAATAATGCCGAGCGTACATACACGCGACTCACGTGCTCTTGCTATGGCTGGTCACGCGCCTCTCGATCTTCTCACCCTGATGCTTCCTTATTAACTGTACTTGTCTATAACAGGTACATCTTTAAAGTGTTCAAAAATCTTGTAATGATAATCTTCTTGATAGCTATAACACTGCATGAAATAGTTATAAAACTATAATCACACGCAACTACATCCACTTATACCCTAAATTCGCCACTTCAATCATAAAGTTGCGAAACAAACATTTTGTAGTTAATTTTGTGGTTTTTATTTTATTATTACTTTATTATACATTATTAAGAAGTAAAAATAGTTATATTACAAAAAGACCTTATTTGGGCAACTTTAAGACGTCTTTAGATGATCTAAGAAATGACGTCTTATAAACGTCCATTATTAGTCGCCGATGTCATAGACCAAAAATGACTAAAAATAGACGTTATAATGACGTTATGGAATAACGTCAGTATAATATGTCATTTTTAAAGACAGTCGCTTTTTGGTCATTTGACATCATTTGTACAAACATGACTAGTATTTAACGTCAAAATGACTTGTGTTTGCTACCTGGATAGGTTTCTTGTTCGTCTTTTAGGCTTAAGGTTTATTGAAATTAACTGTCATATAACATTTTTTATAACTATGTATTTTGTATGTGTGTGTGTACATGCGTCATATATATCTACGCATGCACGATTTTATTGTTTCGTCTCAGGCTTAAGATTTTTGGAAATTAACATCTGCATAAAATTTTTTATAACTATATATTTTGTATGTGTGTGGTGTATGTGTGTGTCATATATCTATATGCACGAGTTTATTGTTTTGTCTTTTAGGCTTAAGGTTTCTTGAAATTAACTCTTATAACATTTTTTATAACTGTGTATTTTGTATGTGTATGTGTGTGTGTGTGTGTGTGTGTGTGTGTGTGTGTGTGTGTGTGTCATTTAGCTATATATGCATGGATTTATTGTTTCATCTTTTAGATTTAATTGAAATTAACTGTCATGTAAAACTTTTTATAACTATGTACATACTTTGTGCGCGTCTCATACATCCATATGCATGTGTTTCGATCTTGTTTTGTCTTTTAGGTTTAAAGTTTCTTAAAATTGATTGTTACATATAATTTGTTATATGTACAATATGTATAGTTTTTAACTATAGTTTTTTTGTAATATATATTCGTACAATTGTGATAATAAAATATGAAATAAGATATTTATCTTTATTTTTAAATCTTGCTATCTAATATTATTTTGTTTATAACGTAAATAGGTGTCTGTGCTTCTCGCGCAAGGAGTCATAATTGCCGCATAAATAAATAGAAGACTGCAAAGAAGACGGAGCATTCCCCCATTGCATAAATGTGCATCTTTTACATACTTAAGTATCATGGCAAGTATATTGGCAGGTTAAAGAAGAGAGATTTTATTTTTCTCTTGCACCTTTTTTTGCTTTATATCAAAATTTGGATCAAATAGCAATACAGACAAATGATTCAACTGTGGAGAATATATACCTATATTAAAGTATGACAATAACTACAGATTGGCAGCAGATATTACAACAGATCCAGTATATCTTCTGTATCCGCATTAAACTCGTGTTTTGCTGACAGATTCTGCCGATATAATCTGATAACAGATTGTCTGCAGAAACCGAAAAGAATCTGTCATTTAGTAAATATTTAAATGAAATATAATTATTTAAATGATTACGAAACGGCTGCTCACCCAGGTAGCAAGCACTCGTCATTTTGACGTCAATATTTGGTCATAATTGGTCAGTAACGTCATTCGTCGATTAAGTGACGTATATTTAACGTCATGTTTTAATACGTCAAAAAGACTTTGTAAAATGACATTATATAGACGTTTAATTGACTACCCAAGTAGCAGACAGTCGTCATAATGACGTGATTTTTACGTCATTTTATGACGCATGTTATGTCATTTATTCCTAAAGTTTAACGTAAAAATGACGTATTTTTCACAGTATTTTTCACAGGAATATTTCTACATTTATAGTGTTTCGTAACTTTATGATTGAAGTGGTGAATTTATGATATAAGTGGATTTAGTTGCGTGTGTATAATCATAGTTTTATGACAACTATTTCATGCAGTGTTATAACTATCAAGAAGATATCATTACAAGATTTTTGAACACTTTAAAGATGTACTGTTATAGACAAGTACAGTTAATAAGGAAGCATCAGGGTCAGAAGATCGTCACTGTCCACTGGATCATCGAAGTCAAGCGACACGGGCGCGGTACTGTACTAGGATGGGTGACCGCCTTGAGACAGCGGGCTATGCTACACACACACGATATGTAAAGAAACAGTTAAAATGCTTTTTTTTTCTTAAATATAGAAAAAGAACGTTTTTTTATAAACGTTTATCAAGTGGACATTTTTAAATTTTAATTTCATAAAAAAACATTTCTAAAAACCGGTATGTCGTACATTGGACCTATTTTTGCCGTCAATAAAACGTCAGAAAATGACGTCGTTGGGATGTGACTTAGGACCGTGAAAAATACGTCATTTTTACGTTAAACTTTAGGAATAAATGACGTAACATACGTCATAAAATGACGTAAGAATCACGTCATTATGACGACTGTCTGCTACCTGGGCAGTTTCTGCAGTCAAATCTGTCATCATGTCCTGCAGATCCTGTTATATATTATTCCTGTCGACACTCTCAAGAGTCTCTTTTCTATAACTGAACGAAATGGCTGCACTAGTTGAGCAATAGAAAAAAAACTTAAAGTTTATAGCAGATATTTTCTAAATCTATTCTTGACAAATTTAACTATCCGGGCATATACATACATATATTATACGTGTAAATGCGTGATGATGTGTTTGTATAATGCATATTTCTAATATGTTTTTAAATAAATTCTCTTTCCGACATAAGATATATTTTTATTATTGCGTACAAATAATGTACTTTGATTTCCATTTATTAATTTCGGTTAAGGATGTTTTATAGGCACAGTCCCAACCAAAAGTATGCAGGAAAAATTAAAAACTCTGATCAAGAGACACGGTAGTGTCTCGCGCCAAGTACACGCGAAGCGAGATCGCACCGTGACTCTTTACGCGACGCGACGGGTTATTGCGAGTACCCGAGATGTTGAGATCTCGATAACGAGTGAACGGATCAAGTTCTAAGTAAGCTTGATTGATAGTTGGGGTCAAAATAGGGGGAGTTTCTCTTATAATATTCCGCTACATGCCCTACGAGCGGAAATATTGCGACGCAAAGTCCAAAATGTGAAGATTTTATTTAAGAAACGTCGTCGTCTACTCATCATTCTCTCTAGTATCACTTTCATGGCGCTGGAGTCGCGCGTCCTTTTCACTTTTTCGACACTGGCAGCGCAGGTATCGCCAGTTTCGATATCGCGCGCGTATTTCGAACGATCTAGTAGATTAGGTCGATAGACTTATCGGTCGGATACCTAGACATCGAATTCAAGCTTGATTCATAAGAATCGACTTAAAAATTCCCTAGCGGCACTTTCTGCAAAGCGTAGAGAACTTTCTTTTCCGGCAGCGGTGGTAATACGATGTAAGGATACGAAATCTCTCTAGATATACATGAAGCAATTGACTCAATATATATAATACCTAATTTACCTAAATAGAAATCTTCCTCTGCAGCGGGATTCTCTAACGTGTTATCGACGATTGTCGCTATCGCTTATTATCGATTTTTGTTGTTTGCGCGATCGACGATATCGACGTAGCATGATTCTATAACTAACCTTAACGATATTTATCGATGCAAAATTCGTTACCGAAGTATCGACAACATTCGGTAGCGATTCGGTAAATCTGACAACGTTGCAGTTTTACGTCAGTAAAAGTCTAGTAACTTTCAGCAGAATTTATGAACGCGGACAAAAATAAGCTTTTGATGTCTTTCTACATCATATTACAGATAAGTTTATGGCCTAATTGTTACGCAGCTCGATCATGGTGGAAATTTTCGTTCGCTTTGCGCAACTCACCAAATCCGCCATCTTGTTTTACAAACACATGCTTGATCGTGTATACGTGTTGTATACAAGCTATTGACAGCTGTGATCTAAGAATTGTCAGAGCTTCTAAAAAGGTGAATTTATTTATTCAGATAGTTTCTTCGGTGACTTTTTCGACAGGTAATTTCATTTTTAATTTGTTATTTTGATATGGAAGTTTGAAAGAACTTCTCGAATACAGGACTGAACGAACATCAGTGTGAAGAGATTAGGAAACCTAACCTGTCAATAAAATATTATTTTCTAAATTTCCAGATTTCTTTTCCATCAATCATGGTCTACTGCGCTATTAAAGGGTGTAAGAATGATTCGAAAAAAACGAAAGCTCAACTTTATTATAAGAATCCTTTCTTTTTCTTTATTTTTGTTTTGATGCAGTTGCTTTTGGAAAAAATTAGTTATTCCTTTTTAATTGTTTATTATTTCTTTATTTCTTTTCACTTGTTTATGCAAGAAAATGTATTTTATTCATTCTATTATTTTGAATATCGGTTAGTTTCCCGGCAGTAATGGCTGACCTGGTGGCAGCTTTCTATTGGTCGGTGGCATCACGCTGCGCCTTGACTCACCTTGTTTTCTTCCACCATGAGCTCGATTCAATTGTCGGAACTTGTGAGCACACGTGAGAATACGTCGTGAGTTTATTAGAAAGTGATAATTATCGATTACTACGTTTACGCAAGCGTTACTTCTGTAGTAACTTACAACTTACAATAATTCACTTGTTTACGCGGAGTAAATTATCGTAAGTTACTGCAAAATCCCGTTTATGCAAAGAAATTATCGTAAGTTACTACAGAAGTAACGCTCGCGTAAACGTAGTAATTGATAATTATCACTTTTTAACGAACTCACGACGTATTCTTACTTGTGCTCACAAATAGTAAATTTTTTTTAAGAAAAGAAAATATATAGACAAAAAGCGACACTTTTTTCTGCCAGATTCTTTCGTTTCACGTAAAAACGCGTCGATTAAGACTAATAAGTTCAACGAAATCGGTGAGGAGTCCACTATTCTTCACATTTACCGAAAATATGGCTCAAAATGGGGTGACGTAAGTGTTTATTTAATTATTTGAAATATGTTTTATGTAGAAAATAAAATATATCCGTTCCCAGCGAGAAATGATCCGTCTATAGACGTCTAATCGACGTCTATAGACGGGTCATTTCTCGCTAGGATTATGAAAACATACAATTGGACTCGCGTGAAAAATCGATTGGAAATAACTGCAAAACCATTCAATCTGTATAGTACATTAATCGTTCAAATTTTTTTACTAATCCAATAGTATTTTTTCTCAAAAAACAACAAAAAACAAAATAATTTATATTTATACTATAGCAAGAAAGCACGAAGTTCCCGGACAACAATGATCCAATATACCAAAAATGTTGGATTTCTTTTATTTAAACAAAGGCCTCGCTGAAGGGAAATTTAATTCCTTACATGGCAAAGAAGACACACAAAAAAAGTGGGCAGAGCTAGCTGCAGAATTAAATAATGTTGAAGGAGCTACAAAAACTGCTGAACAATGACAAGTGGTACGTGAATAATATCAGAGAGAAGAATGAGAGTGGTCACGGCCGCGTTTTAGGTGGTCCCCGTCCACGAGCGCCTCTATGTGCACAAAACGTGCACATTGAACTACGTAGCCATGTCCACGAAAATTTCTGATGGGTAACGCGTTATGTGCACGCTCTATAGGTTCTGTTCCGTGCTATGTGCACGATCTTTTGGTTCTGTTCCGTGCTATGTCCAAAGCGTTGGTAATACATGATAATGCGGCCGCGGCGGCACGCGCCGGCTATGCGACGTTGCCACGACCATCCACATCCACGATGCCACGCATTTCGGGTATCGTGTCTCGTGCCTCGCCGACTGCTAAGTCTCGAGTTGGCAAATCGACGATGCGCTACGTCACATTTGTAAATATTTATTTAGTCATATTTACAATTTTTATATTTATAACTTTTAAATATGCATTATATATATATATATATATATATATACATACATGCATATTAAAAAAAATATATTTATTTATTTATTTATAAATGTAAAAATTGTAAATAAAATAAAATAAATATTTATAAACACTAATTCAGGAAAGAAAAGATTTAGGAGTTAAATTTAGGAGTAGAGAGAGCTATGTGTTTAAATAAAATATAGATATTAATTGTTACTTTATTATTTATTGAAGATTATTTTTGATAATAATATATATGTTGATGCCCGATATATATTTTTTTCACCAGCTCCGCCTCTACCTCTTCCTCTACCTCTGTCTGTGTCTCTGCCTCAGCCTCTGCCTCTGTCTCTCTGCTTCTTCCTCGGTCGCTCTACCTCTCCCTCGCATCACGATAAAACAAGACAATAAAAAGAAAAAAAAAGGAAATGTGTGTGTGTGTGTGTGTGTGTGTGTGCGCGCGCGCGCGTGCATGCGTGCGTGCGTGTGTGTTAGATCTTAGATTGTTATTATCTATACGAATCTAATAATTTTTTATAGTAATGAACTTGCAATGACAAAAATCTTCTATAGAGAGGCCATCGTCTAATCTGTCCCACGCGTTCACAAGAGCACGATTTTTTATAATCCAACTATATCTTAATCTTGTTAAACGCTTTCTTGCCTTTAAAGTCGTCAGATTTCGACGAGTTGTCGCCTGCAATTCTCCCAATTTTTCTGTAAATAAGAAATTAAAGCAAATGTATATATAATAATATTTTACGTAATAATTATAAATATGTGTACATAGTTATTTCTAACATAATTTATATATTAATGTACAAAACTTACTTATAAACATCCATAAGTCATGGATTATCTGTAAATTTATGATTTAATGTCCTGTGGTATCGTTTTATTAAATTATTTAATATTTGTCCGTTTAAGCTTCCGATACGTTGAAAATCGGGTTGGTGCTACTCGTTTTATCAAAAAACGGCCGTAATAGCGAAAGTCACGTTATTGGGATCGACGTCTCATATATAGCGATATGTCTGATTTAATATTATGAAAAACTGTCATAATATCTTTTTCAGGTAATGACGCCAAAGCCATTAAGCCTTTGTAAGTATTTCCTCTGATTGCTTCAAATTTGCTCTCTTTTTTCCTATGATTTTTCTAATATTTTTGCATAACGCCTATAAAATATTATAAAGATTTAAATAAATAATTAAAAATATGAATTGTTATTGTATGCATATAATATTTTTAATATATATGTTAAAAATATTATGCATACAATAATAAAGATTGAGATTGAGATTAAGATTGAGAGAGAAAGAGAAAGAGAGAGAAAGAGAGAGAGAGAGAGAGAGAGAGAGAGAGAGAATTGATACCTGTGAATAATGGAAATAACATCTTTTCTTGCGTCTTATTCGGACTTTATGCAAAACGGGCGCTACTGAAGAAATATTTGCTGACGCTACGTTTAAAACTGCTTCTATTTTATTAGAAAATAAAAATAAAAGTACAACTGTTAATGAGACACGACAATTTTTTACATTAATGGCTCAAAAATTTAATCATGTAAGTTATTTAAAATTTATTAATAATATCTATTTAAAAAGTTGTAACAATGATTCTAAACAAAGAAATAATCCTCCTTCTTCGCCAGTAATTCAAATAACAAAGGAAAAGTAATAATCGACACTAACTGGCAAGATGTTATTTATTATCACGACGATGTATATATATATTATTTTTCAGTTCTGGACTTGTTTGTTGGCACAATGCTAGAACTGAATTGTTTTGCATGAAATATAATTATTTTAACACTTGATAAGGACCGAAAGTGACGGTCGAAACGTCGTGATAATAAATTACATCTTGCCAGTTAGTGTCGATTATTACTTTTCCTTTGTTAATGATTCTAAACATAAAAATTATTATTTTTTTTTTACATATTTTTCTATTCTAAGGAATACCTTTTGCGTAGGTTATCATGGAACGAAGGAAATGTACAGATTATTAACCAATTAGAATATATAGTCACTAAATTAGCACCGTCATTGCGTCCACGAACAGTAATGACCGATTTAGAATTTGATCTTCAAAAAGCTTTTTTAACGTTCTTACCATATCTGCTGAAGTTAATAAGACGCAAGAAAGGATGTTATTTCCATTATTCACGCAGGTATCAATTCTCTCTCTCTCTCTCTCTCTCTCTCTCTCTCTCTCTCTCTCTCTCTCTCTCTCTCTCTCTCTCTCTCTCTCTCTCTCTCTCTCTCTCTCCCTCTCTCTCTCCCTCCCTCCCTCTCTCTCTCTTAATCTTAATCTCAATCTCAATCTTTATTATTGTATGCATAATATTTTTAACGTATATATTAAAAATATTATATGCATACAATAACAATTCATATTAAATATTTTTAATTATTTATTTAAATCTTTATAATATTTTATAGGCGTTATGCAAAAATATTAGAAAAATCATAGGAAAAAAGAGAGCAAATTCGAAGCAATCAGAGGAAATACTTACAAAGGCTTAATGGCTTTGGCGTCATTACCTGAAAAAGATATTGTGACAGTTTCATAATATTAAATCAGACATGTCGCTATATGTGAGACGTCGATCGTCGATCCCAATAACGTTACTTTCGCTATTACGGCCGTTTTTTGATAAAACGAGTAGCACCAACCCGATTTTCAACGTATCGGAAGCTTAAACGGACAAATATTAAATAATCTCTACTATTATATAAAGGGAAAAGTTTGTACTGTTGTTCGGAGTAATCTTAGAAACTATTGGACCGATTTTGAAAGTATTGTACATGAAGTAAGGGTAGAATTTTCTGGTGAGTAATATAAAATGTATAATGTACTCTTATTTTTACTAAAATTTATTTCACTAAAATATTAATTTTCTCTTTTCTCTTTTTTTACAAATTAATTTTACTTTTTTTTTAATAAATAAATGTCTTTTTTTAATAATTTCTATTAATTTTAACGATCCAAAAACTTTATCCCACGTTATTTCCTTCTTATTTTCACTAAAACTTATCTCCTAAAAATGTTATTAATTTTTTCTCTTTTTTTTAACAAATTAATTTTATCTTTTTTCTTTTAATATTTTTTTCTAAATACGTTTTTTTTTTAATTTTTAAATCTTACAACACTTTTATTTTCACTACAACTTATTTCATCAATATGTTATTAATTTTCTGTTTTTCTTTTTTTTCACTTTTTTTCTAATCAATAAATGTATTTTTTTAGATTTTTCTGTAATTTCTATTAATTTCTAAACCTTAAAACAAAAGACGAATCATTTTCTCGAATACACATCAATTTTTTATTTTAATATTACGTAAATTTTATTTCTTTTAATTTTTTTAAAACAATTTTAAGAAAAACACATTCTACTTTTAAAATAAATTTTCTACATTTAAAATTAATTTTTTTTAATTTTCTTGAGTAATAATTTAAATTATCCTTACTCTATCACTGCATGCAGAACTTATTGCCAAATATTTATTAATTATATAATAAACAAGGTTTAAAGACTCATATCCATGGCACTTGACAACATCCAATTTCAGAATTTCTTTCTCTGCAACGACTACACGCACGATCAAACAATAAATTTTCCACTAAATAAGTTTTACCCCAAGGGCAATAAGTTCATGGTGGAACCAACAGATAGGGCCTATTAGTTTAGCAGAAACCTCGCTGTCGCATATTAGGAGCCTATCTCATAATAGGGGACTTTCCTCTATTATTATTTTGCCAGCCATCAGAACCATTTAAACTATGGGAAACTTTTAAAAAAGATCTTTGTGAAGACATACTAAATAGGATACGTCATCAAAAATACGATTTTACTTTGCAATTTGATGAAAATATTTACAATAAAGGTTTGATTCAAATTGAAGATAAACTTTTAGAATTAAATGAAAAAAACTTGACTAAATTTGGTTTACCGTCAACAAATCGTTTAAATCATAATCTTTTTGAAGCAATACTGAAACAACCATATGACAGTAATCAGTTAAATGCATGTATCAAAGAAAATTATCCTAAGTTAGTGCCGGATCAACGTCAAGCATTTAACAAAATACTAGATAGCGTCGAGCAAAATGAGGGAAAGATATTTTTCATAGACGCACCTGGAGGTGCAGGAAAGACATTTCTCACTAACCTTATATTAGCTAAAGTTAGATCTTCTGGTAAAATGGATTTAGCTGTTGCTTCATCAGGTATAGCAGCAACGTTACTAAGTGGTAGAAAAACGGTACATTCCACTTTTACATTACCCCTAAATGTATCTGTACAGCAAGAAACTGTTTGCTCAATACGTAAAAATGGACCACTAGGTAAAGTATTACAAGAGATTTCCTTACTTATATGGGATGAATGCGCAATGAGCCATAGGGCACATATGGAAACGATCAATCGAACACTCCAAGATTTGAGACATAGTGAAAAATTAATGGGTGGCGTAACTTTAGTTTTTGCAGGCGATTTTCGACAGACATTACCTGTAATTGCTGTAATTGTAAGGGGAACCCGCGCTGATATAGTTAAAGCATGTTTGAAATCCTCGGCAATGTGGAGTACCATACAGACATTTGAATTGCGAACCAATATGAGAGCCAGTTTAGGAGGAGGAGAAAGTGATTTTACGACAAAGTTACTGCACCTTGGCGATGAAAATATTCCTAATGATAATAGTTTAATAGAAATTGACCAAAAACTGGGACAAGTGGGTAAGTACAAATGATTTAATTACGAAGATTTATCCAAATGTGGAATGTTTATTGCAGAAAAATTATAAATGGTTGTGTGAAAGAGTCATTGTATCTCCAAAAAACGAATCTGTGAATGACATTAATGATATCATTTCGAAAAAAATTAAAGGGAATAATAAAGAGTACAAATCAATCGATACTGTGGTTAATATGGAAGATACAGTATATTATCCCCAAGAATTTTTAAATAGTTTAAATCCGTCTGGTTTTCCACCACACCGTCTGATTTTGAAGATTGGTATACCAATCATCTTATTGCGCAACTTAATTCCACCGAAATTATGCAATGGTACGCGACTTCAAATTAAAGAATTGCGTAACAACATCATTGAAGCCATTATACTTATCGGCCCCGCAGAAGGGGAGTTAGCGTATATTCCGCGTATTCCAATGATTTCAAATGACTTACCATTTTCCTTCAAACGTTTACAATTTCCAGTTAAAGTTTCTTTTGCGTTAACGATTAATAAATCACAAGGACAAACTTTCAAATTTGTAGGCATAGATTTAAGAAAAGAGTGTTTCTCACACGGACAACTTTATGTTGGTTTATCTAGAATAGGAAACGCTAAAAATCAATATATTCTGATACTAAAGGGAAATAAAACTAAAAATATAGTATATTCAGAAGTCCTATAATTAAGTCAGAATTCGGCAACAAATGCACTTTTGGAAAATTTTCTCTCACAGATTGATTCAGAGTAAAGAACCAAACAATATTTATTTCTGATGAGATTATTATAAAACAGGGTGCAAGTAGAAACTTGTACATTGCTTCCTCATGTTTTTTAAGTAAGCATATTTTTTAAGAAATCTACATTGCTTTCTCTATTTTAAACCATAATTATTTATATTTATTTGTTTTGGCTTCCTCATTAGAGGAAGCAATCAAAATTATGGACCTTTGATCGCATATAAAGCTAAGTCTAATCAACCAAATCTTAAAGAATTATATATGAAATTGGAGTAGAACTTTCCGGGAAATACATCACCCGTAAGAATTAGAAAAATTAAAAAAAAACGTTATTAACTTAAAAACTATTAGACCGAATTTGTATTAAAACCATATAAAATAGGGGTAGAATTTTCCGGAGAGTGCTATAGAGTGTGTATTTTTTTCGTTACCAATGTTCTGGAAACCGATTTTTTAATTTTTCTAATTCTTATGAATAAAAAAATTTAAATTCGACGTTTTCGAACATAAGCAACACATTGGTATAAAAAACTCAAAAAACAATTTTTACTTCGGTCTTTTCTACCCCTATTTCATATATAATTCTTTTAAATTCGGTTGATTAGACTTAGCTTTATATGCGATCAAAATTATGGACCTTTGATCGAGTATAAAACTGGGTCTAATCAACCAAATCTTAAAAAATTATATATGAAATAAGGGTAGAAAAGACTGAAAAATATAATAAATTTAGAAATAGATCGATATCTGAATATTTGCGAAAGTTAGAGCTACCACGGACATTTTTTTAAAAATTCAAAATTTTTTTAAAAAAGAACCCCTTTACCGATCATCGCCAAATTCAATACCAACCTTCCTTGAATGATACTCTATCGATTAAAAAAAAACAGCCCGATATCTCAATATTTGCGGAAGTTAGAGCACATACGGACAACATATGCACACACATACACACATACATACATACAGACGGACATTTTTTTTAAGGCGATATTTCGACGTTTTACATCGATCTGAACATATTGGCAGAAAAAACTCAAAAACCAATCTCTTCGTTGGTTTCTTCTACCCCTATTTCATATATAATTCATTTAAATTTGATTGACTAGACCCAACTTTATACGCAATCAAAGGTTCATATATGAAATTCACGAAAACAAAGTTTCCTCTATGAGGAAGCAAAAATGGAACTTAAAAAATTCTCTACAAAAAACGTTATATAGAAAAATAGTGGATTAGGCCTAATAGGGACACCACGTTAAAAAAAACGCGCCTAACACTATACCTCCGAGGTAGTGTGGAAAATAATGTATTATCTCTGAGATGTATAAAAGTTGAAACTTTATAAAATGTATGACACCAAAATGATTGATCTTGAGAAAAAAAGTATAAAACGTTTTTTGTATAGAATTTTATAAGTTACAAATATTAACGAAGATTTATATACTATACACTAGGCGAAGTACTAAACACTATTTTATAAGTTATAAATTTTAACGCAGATTTATATATACTATAGGGTGCGTTCAGCCGATACTCCGCTAGCCTAGCAATCGTGAGCAGTCGCTCGTTTCCTCTCCTTTTAATCCATTGGGTGAAAGGAGAGGAAACGAGCGAAAACGAGCGACTGCTCACGATTGCTAGGCTAGCGGAGTATCGGCAGAACGCAGCCATACACTAGGTGAAATATATAATATATGCTTCGCCGGCGAAAATAATTCAATAGTGTGAAACTCGAGTAGAAAAAGACCGGTTACGACATGTTTAATTCATGAAAACATTTATGCGATCCGATTTGAAATTAGAAGCATTTAGTTATGATTCAAATTACGAATATCAATTTCATCCGAATGTAATTGGAAAAATGGATGCAATATGTGATCATTGTCAAGTAAAAAAGTTTAAATCTTAAGCACCTAAAATGTGTTATTCATGCAGAAAAGTTAAACTTCCGTCTTTAAATCAACCACCCGACACACTCCTTATGTTTGTTCACAATAAGAATATTGAAACACAAATGAAGTTTCAAGAAAAACGACTCCCGGGCTTCTAGTAATTTAATAAAACGATACCACAGGACATTAAATAATAAATTTACAGATAATCCATGACCTATGGATGTTTATAAGTAAGTTTTGTACATTAATATATAAATTGTTAGGAATAATTATGTACACATATTTATAATTATTACGTAAAATATTATTATATATACCATTTGCTTTAATTTCTTATTTACAGAAAAATTGGGAGAATTGCAGGCGACAACTCGTCGAAATCTGACGACTTTAAAGGCAGGAAAGCGTTTAACAAGATTAAGATATAGTTGAATTATAAAAAATTGTGCTCTTGTGAACGCGTGGGACAGATTAGACGATGACCTCTCTATAGAAGATTTATGTCATTGCAAGTTCATTACTATAAAAAATTATTAGATAATAACAAACAATTTAAATAAATAATTCGTATAAACTGTTTACTAAAATGTTTTTGTTTTAATAAATTTTTAAAATAAAATAAAGATATGCGTTCCGTATTTACTTCTGTACACAGGGTAGGGAAAAATTATTGGTCAAGCTTTTGCCAGTCGATTCTACTCGTCGAGATCGCCAACATTGCATCATAAACATGGTGCCGCAAAATTAACTTTGAAGGTCATTTACAATGTCAAATTTTTTTATTGGCTTATTCAATTCTACTTGTCGAGCTAAACAAAAGTCTCAAAGAGACCATATGCCGAAAATCAATATTTCATAGAGAAATCTTTGTTTGAAGTTTTTAGAAGCCAAAATATTTCGTAAAATTAATTGTCATGGGTGTAAAATCTGCTTAATCTACTCTTAACGCTACCCAGGAACAACGAAGTGGGCGTGGTAGATTTTTGTTCCTTTTGGGGTGACTTGATTATTGTGAGTTCTCTTCGCCTCTCACCTCGGGGTGACTTGATTATAGTGAGTTCCCCTCGCCTCTCACTTTATCGTCGTCGACGCTGCCTACGAACAAACAGAACTGACCCATCGGTCCCAATAGCTCTGAGCAGTTGTGCTTGTCTGCCAGCTTCGATGTGACCACCACCGTTATCAATGCAAGCTTGGAGTCTCTCCACCAAATTATCTCGCACTCTACAGAGCACAGCTCGATTTCGTGCTAAAGTAGCAACCGCCTCTTCAATGCGATCTCGTAAATCCTGTGCCGTCCTTAAAGCCCTGCCTGACCCATAAACAATGGCTTTCAGAGCTCCCTAGAAATAAAAGTCCAGAGGGTTCAGGTCAGGTGAATGGGCGGGCCATAAGTGTGGCGCAGGATTACGACCGATCCATCGAGTTTCTGGCAGACAAGCACAACTGCTCAGAGCTATTGGGGCTGATGGGTCAGTTCTGTTTGTTCGTAGGCAGCGTCGACGACGATAAAGTGAGAGGCGAGGGGAACTCACTAATCAAGTCACCCCGAGGTGAGAGGCGAAGGAAACTCACAATAATCAAGTCACCCCAAAAAGAACAAAAATCTACCACCCCCATTTCGTTGTTCCTGGGTAGCGTTAAGAGTAGATTAAGCAGATTTTACATGCACCCATGACAATTAATTTTACAAAATATTTTGGCTTCTAAAAACTTCAAACAAAGATTTCTCTATAAAATATTGATTTCCGGCATATGGTCCCTTTGAGACTTTTGTTCAGCTCGATGAGTAGAATCGAATAAGCCAATAAAAAAATTTGACATTAAAAATTATCTTCAAAGTTAATTTTGCGGCACCATGTTTATGATGCAATGTTGGCGATCTCGACGAGTAGAATCGACTGGCAAAAACTTGACCAATAATTTTTCCCCACCCTGTACATTTTTAAATATTTCTTAAATATTCTATATATATGATAAATAATATATAACAGCGTAAAACATATACCTTTTATATATATATATATATACATATATAATAAATTCGTATAGATAATAACAATCTAAGATCTAACACACACGCACGCACTCATGCACGCGCGCACGCACGCACGCACACATTTCCTTTTCTTTTTCTTTTTATTGTCTTGTTTTATCGTGATGCTAGGGAAAGGTAGAGACCGAGGAAGAAGCAGAGAGACAGAGGCAGAAGCAAAGGCAGAGACAGAGGTAGAGGAAGAGGTAGAGGCGGAGCTGGTGAAAAAAATATATATCGGGCATCAACATATATATTATTACTAGCTGGTTACCCGGGCTTCGCCCCGGAGGACATGTGTAATAAGACACAAAAATAGTCTCTTCCTCTCTCTTTCCCTCTCTCTTTCCCCCCTCTCCCTTTCTCTCTGTCTTTCTCTTTCTCTCCCTTTCCCTTTCTCTTTCTTTCTCTCCCCCTCCTTCTCTCTCTCTCCCCCCTCTCTTTCTCTCCTTCCCCCTCTCTCTCTCTTTCTCTCCCCCTCTCTTCCTCTCTCTCTCTCTCGCTCTCTCTCTCTCCCCCCCTTTTTCTCTCTTTCTCTCCCTCTCCCTCTTTTTCTCTCTCTCTCTTTCTCTCCCCCTCCCTCTCTCTCTCTCTTCCTTCTCTCTCTTTCTCTCTAAAATGCTATAAATTGAAAAATATTACTTTTTTATCTATTGAAGTTCAATTCCGTCATATACAATTCTTTGAGATTCACTCAATTATTTCCTAAAAATTTGGAAAAATTTCGTAACCGATTTCCAAAAAGATCGGTAACAAAGAACTATACAGTTTATAGCACTCCTTGGGAAATTTTACCCCTGTTTTATATACAATTCTTTAAAATTCGTCAAACTTCTGATACCGGTTTTCAAAAAAATCGGTAACGAAAAATGATATACTTTTTATAGCACTCCTCGGAAAATTTAAACCTTGCTTTATGTACAATTCTTTGAGATTCGATTATTCGGAACCGGTTTCCAAAAAGATCGGTAACAAAAAATAGTACACTTTATAACACTCCCCGGGAAATTCTACTTCTTCTTCATGTACAATTTTTTGAGATTTAATTAATTATTTTCCAAAAAATTTGAAAAATTAAAAAAACCGGTTTCCGAAAAGATCGGTAACAAAAACTGTACACATCATGGCGCTCCCCAGAAAATTCTACCTCTACTTCATATACAATTCTTTAAGATTCGGCCAATAAACTCCTGAAAAATTGAAAAAATTTCGATACCGGCTTCCAAAAAGATCGGTAACGAAAAATTATACACTTTATAGCACTCCCCGGAAATTTCTACCCCTGTTTGATCTATAATTCTTTGAGATTTGGTGCATTATTTCCCGAAAATTTGAAGGAATTAGAAAAACCGGTTTCCAGAAAATCGGTAACGAAAAACTATACACATAGTGGCACTCCCCGGAAAATTCTACCCCTATTTCATATAGTTTTGACAAAAATTCGGTTCAGGGTTTTGGGCTGGGCGTTGATGAGTCAGTCAGTCAGTCAGTCAGTCAGGACATCTTCCTTTATAGATATAGATCAAAAATAATCTTCAATAAATAATAAAGTAACAATTAATATCTATATTTTATTTAGGCACATAGCTCTCTCTACTCCTAAATCTAACTCCTAAATCTTTTTCTTCCTGAATTAGTGTTTATAAATATTTATTTTATTTTATTTACAATTTTTACATTTATAAATAAATAAATATATGGGGCATTCTTTCTCAACGTTACACCCCCCTGCCCATTTTAAATTTTGGTTAAAAACATTTTTTTTGGGCTCAAATTACAGCAAATTTTATCTATTTTTCCATGCCGTGTGGCAGTTTTAAAAAATTCAACATGGCTAACCAAAAATGGCGGATAAGTGTGACTGCAACTTGAAATACGAGAGTAAAATATGTGGATTTTCATGACACTTGGTACGTAAAGGTTTTTGGGGTCGCTGAATACGAATCTGAAGTTAGTTGTTCAAAATTCAAAATGGCGGATCCAATATGTCGTACGAAGTTTTTTAAAATTCATCGGATTTACTTGAAACTCGTTACTCAGGGGTTTTTGGGGTCGCTGATTACGAAATTAAAGCCAGTTTAGAGAAATTCAAAATGGCGGATCTAATATGGCGGACTAACTTTTCTTAAATTCATCGGATTTACTTGAAACTCGTTACTCGGGGGTTTTGGGGGTCGCTGATTACGAATGTGAAGTCAGATTTTAAAAATTCAAAATGGCGGATCCAATATATCCAACAAAGGCAAGATGTAAATAATTCAACCAACGAAAGCAAGATGTAATGCATAATCCAGCCAGCAAAGGCAAGTTGTAATAATTCAACCAACGAAGGCAAGATGTAATGCATAATCCAGCTAGCAAAGGTAAATTGTAATAATCCAACCAACTAAGGCAAGATGTAATGCATAATCCAGCCAGCAAAGGCAAGTTGTAATAATCCAACTAACAAAGGCAAGATGTAATGCATAATCTAACCAGCAAAGACAAGTTGTAATAATCCAACCAACGAAGGCAAGATGTAATGCATAATCCAGCCAGCAAAGGCAAGTTGTAATAATCCAACCAACGAAGGCAAGTTGTAATAATCTAACCAACGAAGGCAAGATGTAATGCACAATCCAGCCAGCAAAGGCAAGTTGTAATGTAGGTTCTTTAGTTTTCTGTTTGCATTAGTTGTGGCTTTTCAGGGTTTCGTAACTCTAGGCCGAACTGTTTAAAACGAGACTCAGTCCGCTCGACGCTCACCGCTCCTAGGTAGAATATAAGTCCAATGTAAGATAAAATAGGTCCATTGTAGGACAAAATAGGTAGGTTTAATGTAGGCTATGTAGGTTTAATGTAGTGACAAAGAAGATTTAGTGTTGGTTAAAAGTTAGTTCACCGTTATATTCGTGATCAGCGACCCCAAAAACCCCCGAGTAACGAGTTTCAAGTAAATCCGATAAATTTTAAAAAAATCAGTCTGCCATATTGCATCCGCCATTTGGAATTTCTCTAAACTGGCTTTAATTTCGTAATCAGCGACCCCAAAAATCCCTGAGTAACGAGTTTCAAGTAAATCCGATGAATTTTAAAAAACTTCGTACGACATATTGGATCCGCCATTTTGAATTTTGAACAACTAACTTCAGATTCGTATTCAGCGACCCCAAAAACCTTTACGTACCAAGTGTCATAAAAATCCACGTATTTTACTCTCGTATTTCAAGTTGCAGTCACACTTATCCGCCATTTTTGGTTAGCCATGTTGAATTTTTTAAAACTGCCACACGGCATGGAAAAATAGATAAAATTTGCTGTAATTTGAGCCCAAAAAAAATGTTTTTAACCAAAATTTAAAATGGGCAGGGGGGGTGTAACGTTGAGAAAGAATGCCCCATATATATTTTTTTTTAATATGCACGTATGTATATATATATATATATATATATATATATATATAATGCATATTTAAAAGTTATAAATATAAAAATTGTAAATATGACTAAATAAATATTTACAAATGTGACGTAGCGCATCGTCGATTTGCCAACTCGAGACTGCGTAAACGCATAGCCTCGCCGCGTAAACGTATAGTAATAGTCATAAATATCAAGAATTTTCGATGGGCTTCTTCAGAAGATAGGATACGAAGAAAATACTTATGCATGATGACGATATCACAAAGATGCTAAAAGGCTATATGCCACGACATGTGCATGTACCGTCGGTCACGCGGAATGCAAGAGAAAATCCGCCGTTAAATTGAGAGAACATTCACGAATCCTGATACTCACAAGTAATTTCTTACAATCTTCTTATGATCCTGATTATCTCATAATTTGTATTTTTGTACGTGTATTTTATGCTTTGATAGAAGGAACGTGAAAAAGAGCAGGAAAAGGAAAGAGCACTAAGCGGCGAAGCAGACAGAAAAGAACAAACAGAAGAGACTGATTCAAGCTTTTAATCTGGACGAAGACGAAAATGAAGCTGAGATGTCTTCTGACGAAGACAATGCCGAAAAATCCCCGCAGTCAGAAAATGTGCAATTTTGTTTAAAGTTTAAAGGATTCAGATTCAAGGACTGTAAATATTATAACCAGATAAATAACTTTGTTTCATCGTATAATTGATTCATTATAAAACATAATATATAATATATATATGGGACATTCCACGTCAACTGAGACAGAGCTATGTCCAAAATTTGTCACAACCAAAAAAATCGTTCCTGGGCTCAAAATGTTCGTACTCTCATGTCGTTTCAGCTCTAGGGCACATTTGACCCTCCAAGAAGAAATACGCGAACCACTTGACACCGTCCACGGATGCTTTATATCCATCGATGGTAGTGCCCATCCGGCTAGAGACCCTCTCAGGCTACACGTTTCAAAACTCTACTCTGAGTAGCAGGGTTAACCCTACGCCGTTCCAAAACGCGAAGTATGTAACTATATGGGCGGAGCTTATTCGTTCCAAAAGTGAGAGTAAAGTAACTCCGGAGTTAACTCTATGAACCCTGCTTCCGAGGAGGGTTAGGAGAGTAAACTCTACTAAATTTAAATAAACGCGGGATCTTAGAACATAATAAGCGCAATTGTCTCGGACTGGTTCGGACGTGTTCTGTCCGGAAATTTTTTTGAGTATTGCGACTGTTACTGTCGGTTTTGATCTCCACTCAGTTTTTTGATAATTTCCATTCGGACTTTGTTACGCAACGTGTTCCAGAGAGAGAGAGATTTTGTTAATCAAACAGTAGTGGCAAATGCTGGCCGTATTGTCCGCGTAGCGGCAAGAGCCAATTTAATAGAAGAAGAAGAAGAAGAAGACCGCGAAAACGTTGGTCGTTGCTGTGTGATATCAGAGAAACTATTATTTTTTAATATTAAAAAATAGAAAAATGTTACTTTTCTCAATTAAGGGTCGACAGGAGTAACACTACCGACTTCTGTCGGGTTGCTTAGCTGCGAGTCCGTATTTTATTTATTATAAATTTTTTAAGAGCCAAAATGGAAAATCCGGCTATGTACCAGCTTGCGGCTGATCTTACTGATTAAAACGAGCATAAGTTTAATGAGATTCGTTAATTAATTTGGCTAAACTTTGGGATAGCCGTTCCTAAGCAGCTTTGCAGCTCTAAGCAAGCCTACAAAGCTGCTTAGGAACGGCTTATCCCAAAGTTTAGCTAAATTAAGTAACGAATCTCATTAAACTTATGCTCGTTTTAATCAGTAAGATCAGCCGCAAGCTGGTACATAGCCGGATTTTCCATTTTGGCTCTTAAAAAATTTATAATAAATAAAATACGGACTCGCAGCTAAGCAACCCGACAGAGGTCGGTAGTGTTACTCCTGTCGACCCTTAAAATTTACCTTATAATAACCTCTCAAGCGTGAAAAGACTTAATTATGATGTCCACCACTGAACTGTATACATAAGACTGTCTCTCTTATTTCCGGTTTGAATGCAAATGGCGGGAGCCAATCAAAATCGGGTTCTCCTTTTGGCCAGTCTCTCCCTGGAGGGTCTCTAGCGCTAGAGTCCCTACATATAGAGTCTGGCCACTCCGCTAGTTTTGTAAAAACATGGCGTCAGTATAAACACAGCTGATTGAGCTGATACGAATATAAAGTTAATAAAATAGAGACGTATGTATGTAAAAATATTTATTATAAAAAACTATTGAATTATTTTATTATTAAAGTAGTTATTATTATTAAATTATTTGTTATTTGAATTTAATATAAAAATTGTTTTTTAACCTCATATTTCTAACCTTACCCGAAAAAACAACACTTTTTTCAAATAAAATATGAATTTTCAGATTTTAAAATGCCGTCTTGTTGTATTTCACAATGCAAAAATTATTCTCAGAAAGGCTTTTCCCTTTACTCGCTTCCCTGAGATCCTAGTAGAAGAGCATTATGGATTGCTAATATTGAGAAATATGATTTGAATAACTCATCTAAGAAATTGTTTATATGCGAGGTAAGATATCAAATATCTTTGTTATGAAATTAAGAAACAATTCTTTTTTATTTATGTATATATTTATTTAGATACACTTTTCTGATGATATGTGGGAGAAGCCTCGCAGTGATGGAAAGCGGAAATTAAAGCAAAACGCAGTCCCAACAATTTTTAATAATATACTTACTTGTGATGTAAGTTAATTTTTTTTAGCGCTTACATTATCATTAAATTTAATTTAAATTTTAATTGTATAAATCAATAATAAATTTGTACTTGCAGGCTGATACAAGAAATGTTAACAATCAAAATAAAAAATCATCATCAAAGTCAGCTTTGAAGATAGTTTTAAACAATGAAGATCAATTTGATGATAACAGAACCAGCTCAGATCTTTCTATGCAAATATCAAACTTATCTGAAGTTACAGAATGTTTCACAGAAGCAGAACAATTATCTGTTGTAGAAGATGTATTAGAGTCACCTCCAATATATAATCAAAATGATTATGAGAATTTGAAACTAAAACTTCAACAAGCAGAATTAAGAACGCAAGAAGCCACACAAAAACTACAGCAAGCAAACATAATTATTCATAAAACTGAAAGATCAAGAAAGATATTAAAAAAACATGACATAAGAAGACTGATAGATGAAAAGAAAAAGATTGAACTAGACAATTTAAAGTCAAAACTAAAATTAAATTTGAGAAAACGATTTAACGATGATCAAATGCAAATTCTTCTTGGTCAAAATTCACGCGGCTTTAAGTGGTCGAACAACACAATTCTGAAAGCATTAAAATTAAGGTTTTTGTGTGGCAGCAATGGATATAATGAATTAGTAAAGCACCATATACCTTTACCATCAGAACGTACTTTACGAAGAAAAAAAGAAGGCATTGATTTCGAACCAGGAATATTAGAGGACGTTTTTGATATTTTAAAAAAACAAATATCATTGTTTAAAGATGAGCGAGAAAAGGATGCTGTAATTGCTATTGACGAAATGAGCATAGTACCTGGAGAACAATTTGATCCTTCCACCCTTTCATATATTGGCAATAGTAGTATGCCTGACAGTTCAGGTATACCTCTTTCCTAAGAACCATTCTTATAACATGTCACAAATGCCCCGTTACAAGACACAAAGGATAAAAATATAACTATTAGTTTAAAAATGTAATTTCCATTTGCACTTGGTAGCTGCAGTTGTTTAAAAAAGTTAAAAGTAAACAATTTTCTTTTCATAAAGGCAACTGCTAAATATAAGTACAACTAGTAATAATATTTTTAATTAGTACTTGCGACTGGCAACGAGGCATTTGCATTACTTCAACAAAAAAAAACAGATTTTATATTGTGGTTCTTTTTTGCAGAAATTGCAAAATTTTAAAAGTTTTGTATTTACAATAGAAGAAAAAATTTTTTTCTTTTACAGGACAAATTCAAAAAGCGTCACATGCTTTAGTCATAATGCTTGCTGGTATTTTTTCGCGGTGGAAACAAGTTGTTGCCTACTATTATACGCCCAATGGATTTAACGGTACCAATTTAAAAGCTATTATAGAAACAGTAATTAGAAAAGCGGAATCCATTGGTTTATATGTACATACATAGTATAACATCCGATATGGGACCCGTAAATCAGTCTATGTGGAAAGCATTTGGAATTTCAAATGGAAAATTTTCTTCCATTCAAAATTCAATATGTCATCCTATTAATAATACACGAAAATTATTTTTTTTTGCTGATGCGCCACATCTTTTAAAAAATTTAAGATCAAGTCTGGAAAATAATAAAATAATACAACTACCACAGACATTCGTGCATACTCATAAATTATCCTCTTGTATCGTACAATTCAAGCATTTAAGTGAATTAGTTGAATTGCAAGAAAATTCAGTCCTCAAATTGACTCCTAAACTTCACCGTAGTGATATTATTTCTGGAAAATATAATAAAATAAAGGTAAATAAAGCGAAAAATGTTATGAGCACGGATACCAGTAGTGCACTCAAATTTCTTGCTGAAGAAAATTGTAAAATAGAATATGAAACAACAGCATCATTTATAGAAGTGGTTTCCAAATGGTTTACACTTGTTACATCACGATCTCAAAAAGTAGCATTAGGTAAAACATTAAGCAATGAAAAAAGTGAACAAAAATATAATGAAAGTGTTGAATTTTTAGAGTCTGTTATAGAACTATTCAGAAATATTGAAATAGGTGAAAATCACAAATTCAAACCCGTCCAATGTGGTATCATGATTACTACAAAATCTATTATTGAACTAACAAAATATTTGATAAATGAAAGAGGCTACGTATTTGTATTAACAGGTCGGTTTACGCAGGACTGTGTCGAGAATTTATTTTCAGGAATAAGAGCAAAACATCAAATACCCAATGCCTTATAATTCAAGCAAGACTTAAAAGAACTTTGCATATCTCGACATATAAAACCATCTATATATTCAAATTATGATCTAGATGATAGAGAATTTCTATGTGACTTCTTGAATAAACAAAAAAAAGAAATTTAGGACAATTTCCCAATATTTATATTGATGTTAGTTCCAAACATATAAATTTTAATAATATAGAATTAAATGTATTATATAATATAGCTGGCTATATTGTTAACAGTATTGCTAGAGGTAAAAGTGCAATATGCGCAACTTGTTTAAATTCTGCTGGTTCAACAAAATATAATACAAATATGATTTTGTATGCAAAATTTGTGCATTTAAAATGTTTCCGAAATAATACATTATTTTTTGTTACCGCAGATGTTTTTAAATATTTTATTGATATGGAAGTTATTATTCAGCAATATTTACCTCATTTAAATAATGTTAAATGTAATTTAATTAGTTTTTTTATTGAAAAAATGAAAAATATTTCTTGTACAAGTCTTAACAACTGTCATGAATTAAGTTTTAAAATTAAGAAACGATTTATTGCATATAGAATAAAAATTTCATGCATGAAAAGCCGATTAACTAAAAAAATATATAGTAGCAAAACAATGGCTATGCATACATTAATTCGTTAAATTATATTTTACAATTTCTACATAATGTTTACTTCATTTTAATTTAAAATTAAAAAGAAATTTACTTATTAATTATTCGCAATTTTTATTTCACTCCTTTTCAAATTATTATGCTTCTCTCTGACAACATCTATTGGTTCCGCCATGCTTTTACAAAAGTTGTTTCGACCAATAGGAAGGAACACGAACGTGGCCAGACTCTATATGTAGGGACTCTATCTAGCGCTCATTCGCGAACAGCTTATAGCGCTAAATAGCGCTAATAGCGTCTTCCCGAACGCACCCTAAGCTTTCCTTTCTACATCACGTACACAGTTTATGCTGTCTCACCACTCGAATAGAAATAGATCTTGAATATTACGATATATAGTGACACAAGCTTCATTGACACTCATTCTCAACAAGGAATTGGCCGTATCGTCCACTGACAAGAGGCGGGTGCCATTAAACAAAAAAGAAGAAGAAGCCTCTTAACGCTATACAACGCTATAACAAGATTGGATAAATAGTAGCGTATTGATAGCGGACTTGAAGAAGAAGAGTAATCTACGTGATATTTTCGTTGTGATTATCAAAACAACACAACGCGGAAAGATGGCGGAGCAAAATGACAGGAGTCAATTACCACCCGGCTGGGAATGCAGATATGACATTCGCAGCGGTCGTCCGTATGTAAATTGCACTCTAGAACTTTTTATCGTCATATTCCTTTTATTATTAAGGATAGCGTAGTGATAAAGTTCTCGAAATCAAAATTGTCCCATATCAGTAAATCCATGTTGTGCAAATAAGTTTAACGCACATAGTAATAATTACAGTTATCGAGATAAATAAATGGCCAAATTATCAATATATCTGTTGAAGAAGAAGATAAGGATGTAGATAATATTCTACGTGCATTAATCGAAATGCTTTGTGCTCAAAGAATTTTGGCTCCGATAGATGCCTCAAGTTAAAAATGCTTATAGAAAATCACATATTTCTTTAGCATGAGAAATTAATTATGACTGTTAATGAAATGTCTTTCAGATATTTCATAAATCATTTTAATCGAACTACAACATGGGAAGATCCAAGAGTGAGATATTGGCAGTATTCTCAGTATATACAGTCTCAAAACTCGATGGCACTGAGCTCAGCCACTACCACTACTTCTCAAGATATTCCTATGCAGGTCAGTTATAACAATTAGTTGAATTTATATATATATATATATATATATATATATATATATATATATAAGCAGGAAGTCATAAAAGTTGACGTATTTCTGAGTCAAATGTTAAATGCTTAAAAAGATGATTATGTTACACTATGAAATTTATACTTTTTTATAACAGATTTTGTAATAATGACTTTTAAAATATTTTTACTGTAATTTATTAAATAATAAATTTATTTCATTTTTTTGTCACTTTGCGTTTATTGTTTATATAATATCAGAATGATATATATCAGATTTTTAAATAACACTCAATATAAATATTTACAAAGCATTTCTTTCTTGAAAGTAACGATTTATTTAATTTTCCATCAATGTCTGATGGTCATGTTTGAGATTTGAAAATTTTGTAGTGGCATATTTCTACAACATGAGGTACATACATTATACAAATGTACTTGTCGAAAACGAAAATCTAGTGAGTCTAAATTTTTCTCAAGTTATTTCAAATTTTTCTTTAATATATCTAAATATTTATATTTATTTAAAATTTAGTTATCAGTAATCATAAGATTTCCAGTGTCACTAGCTTTGGTATATTTATACCATTATTACCATACTTTCTCAATATAAAAATTTGCGAAATTTTTATATTTATTTTCTCCAAATTGTTATTATTCATCTGATATAAATATGTCAGATTTACTTTTATCGCAAAAAAAAATTACATTTTAAAAATTTATTATTTGTATTAACATATATTTTAGCAGAATTTAATCGCTATTAATGATTTACTTTACTAACATATGACTTTTCTTGACGAATCTTGACCATAAAAATGTATTTTCAGAGAAAAGAATATTATTTTGCCATAATTTAGGATAAATTTACTTTTTAAAATTATCAACGATTATTGTGATTACAAATTATACACTATATAATTAATAGAGTTTTCTAGATATATTATTGATAGAAAGAACTTCGCCCAAAATAAACTATTGGCGCACAGTATTGAAACATATCATTTTGTAGATATTGTTGTGTATATTACTAGAAATACTAGAAAAATAATTTTAGATTTTGGGATGGAAAGCAAAAGAAGTTATGACCAGTTCAGTTACCAGTCTTAATACCTATTTATTATTATTATACCTTCATCGTCAGAACTGTCAGAAAATGATATAAAAATATCTACAATATGTTCTGATAACAGCTTAATTTTTGCGTTTGAGTATTTGCCTTGACTTAAATACTACATCAATGTCATGATATGAGTACAACATCCAATAGAGTACAAGCCTTATTTTTGCAAATACAATAATACGCTTTTATAGAATTCAATCCTTTGCCATTTTATTCTGCTAAAACACAATATATTGTTTTATTTACGTACCTTGATTGTATATTAGAGACTTAGCTGAACAAACAAATAAGTTTGTTATCAAGAGACACGGTAGTGTCTCGTGCCAAGTACACGCGGAGCGAGACCGACCGTGACTCTTTTACGCGACGCGACGGGTTGCGAGTACCCGAGATGTTGAGATCTCGATAACGAGTGAACGGATCAAGTTCTAAGTAAGCTTGATCAATAGCTTGGGGTCCAATTAGGGGGGGGGGGGTTTCTCTTATAATATTCCGCTACGTGCCCTACGAGCGGAGATATTGCGACGCAAAGTCCAAATGTGAAAATTTTTTATTAAGATACTTCCTCTTAACGCCGACGTCTTAGGCCGGTATTCATAATCAGATCTTATTTCAAGACCGTCTTAAGTAATATCTTAAGATGCTAATACGGCATCTGTGATTGGTTAATGACATCTTAAGATTGTACTTAAGACGGTCTTTAATATAAGAACTGACTATGAATACCGGCCTTAATCAGAAATGTCACTTTCACTTTTTCGACGCTGGCGGCGCAGGTATCGCCAGTTTCGATATCGCGCGCGTATTTCGAACGATCTAGTAGGTAAATTATTACAGGTCGATAGACTTATCGGTCAAGAGGAAGATTTCTATTTAGCTAAATTAAGGTATATATATATATATATATATATAATATATATTGATTCTTATGAATCAAGCTTGAATTCGATGTTTAGGTATCCCAGGTTGCCGATGACGAGGTACAGATAGTGCGCTTCATAGTTTTCGGTGTCAGGTGTAATCGTACGTTGAATTCGATGTCTAGGTGTCCCAGGTTGCCGATGACGAGGTCCACATAGTGCGCTCCGTAGTTTTCGGTGTCTACGTATATTAATACCTTGAATTCGATGTCCACGTGTCCCAGGTTGCCGATGACGGGATCTAGATAGTGCGCTTTATACTTTTCGGTATCCAAGTGTAATCGTACGTTAAATGCAATGTCTAGGTGTCCCAGGTTGCCGATGACGATGTCTAGATAGTGAGCTCCGTACTTTTCGGTGTCTACGTGTATTAATACCTTGAATTTGATGTCTAAGTGTCCCAGGTTGGCCGATGACGAGGTCCACATAGTGCGCTCTGTAGTTTTCGGTGTCTACGTGTATTAATACCTTAAAATTGATGTCTAGGTGTCCCAGGTTGCTGATGACGAGGTCCAGATAGCGCGCTCCGTAGTTTCGGGGTCTAGGTGTAATAATACCTCGAATTTGATGTCTACGTGTTCCAGGTTGCCGATGACGAGGTTTACATAGTGCGCTTTGTAGTTTTTGGTCTCTATGTGTATGAATAACTTTAAATTCTGATGTAGGACACGTAGATATCGAATTCGAGGTATTAATACACGTAGACACCGAAAACTACGGAGCGCACTATGTGGACCTTGTCATCGGCAACGTGGAACACCTAGACATCGAATTCAACGTATGATTACACCTGGACACCGAAAACTATGGAGCGCAATATCTGGAACCCATCATCGGCAACCTGGAACACGTGGACATCAAATTCAAGGTATTAATAGACCTGGACACCGAAAACTATGAAGCGCACTATGTGGACCTTGTTATCGACAACCTGGGACACCTAGACATCGAATTCAAGCTTGATTCATAAGAATCGACTTAAAAATTCCCTAGCGGCAGAATTAAAATTATGTCATGACATAATAAAAATTCGCTGAATTAAAATTATGTCTAGACATAATAAAAATTGGACGAATAATAGTAACCTTTCGAAAGTAGAGGTTTTAAGCGGGGAGCACACACTTCTGCACAATGCATAATGCGTAAGCATAAGAAAATTCATTGGTCCATACACATGTTCATAAGGAAATAGACCAATCAGTTTTCTTATGCTTACGCATTATGCGTTATGCAGAAGTGTGTGCTCCCCGCTTTAAGCTTGAAATTTAAATTTTATTTATTTTTAACAAAGTTACAGCTGCTCGAATTTTGCCTATTTTTAAAGATAAATTTAGTGTTCCTTCAATTTTTGTGAGAAATGTGTAATTTATTTTTACTTAAATATTATTAATTTTTATGTATTTGTTGTTATTGCTAATTTTGTGAATAATTAAAAAATAAAAATGTTTTGCAGATTCTTGCTTAACACTACAAAATTACCTGTTTCAAAAAAGGTAAAAAAAAGTGCTAAGTACACGCAATGTATTTTGTAAATTCAAAAATTTAACCTAAGTGGTAGCTTTATATCTTTTTCACAAAATTATATTATTTAACTTAACTCAAGTGACATGTATTTTAAAAATTAACGAAAACAAAGCTTTCTCCATGAGGAAGCAAAAAAAGATGTGAAATCTTTAATTTCTTCTTCACAAAATTATATTACCTAACTTAACTCAAGTGACATGTATCTTTTTTTTTGGTCACGCTGGAAAATCCTCATGGACTTCCCCGCCTCTCGGGGAGAGGCGAGGGGTATGCCGGACTCTTACCGGCTAAAAACCAGCGAGTGTCCCTCCCATCCCCCATGTGGGGTGCGCCCGGGAACCGCTTTCGCATTGCATCCAGGCGCACTCCGGGGGATGGGGCCTTTTGGCCCCCCGTCCCTATCTTGGCGGCGAGGGACACCACCTCTCGCCGCCGACCAGCTCAGCGGGCACGACCGGGTGAGACCCCCCGATCTCACCCTACCCGCCGAGGCAGTTGGGGGGACACGGTCCCCCCCAGCCCCCCCTCCCTGCGGGCCGGGCGGGCACCTTTCGGCCCGCCCGGCCGGGTTATAAAACTAAGGGGGGAGACGAGCGGCGGCGTCGCCAGCGCGCCCCCGCGCGCGCCGGCTCGCCGTCCCTCCGTTCTTTCTCGGCGGTTTCCTTCGCGAGCATCACTGTCTCGCAGAAGGAGACGACCGCCCCCCAGGCCTCTCTGTCCCGGACCATGGCCGCAGCCACAGCCGGGAGGGAGAGGTCCGCCCCGATCTTGTCCATTAGGACCCCGCGCTGCACCCAGAAAGCCGCACACTCGGCCAGGGTGTGCTGCGCGGAGTCCTCCGGGTCCCCGCAGTGGTGGCACTCGGCCGTGCGCTCCTTCCCTATGCGACACAGGTAGTCACCGAAACACCCGTGTCCGGTGAGTACCTGTGTCACGCGGTAAGTAAGACCGTCCCACGACCTGCCCGCCCAGTCGGGCAGGATCGGCTGGATCGCCTCGACAACCCGCCCCCGAACGAGAGCGAGACTGTTCTGCCACTCCCGAGGGCCTGCTGACGGGCTTGACCACGCGCCACCGCCCTGGCGCTCGCCACGAGTCGCGCGCCCGCCCGATCCGCCCGCATCCCGCGCACACGCCGATATACCTCGGCGTGCGCGAGGGCCGCGAACTCGATCGGGGGGACACCAGCCAAGACGGTGGCCGCCGCATGGGAGATCGTGCGGTACCCCCTCACCAATCGAATCGCGGATCGGCGCTCGGCTTGGTGTATTTCCGACCGAACGTACCGATCCGCAATCGCCCTGTCGGCCCATATAGGCGCCCCGTACAGGACCATCGACCGCACGACCCCATGAAAGAGTCGGCGCACCCGCGCGCACGGGCCACCCAGGTTGGGTTGCAGGCGGCCCAGCGCGGCCGCCATGCCCTCCATCCTGGAGGCCACTCCCCTGAAGTGCGCGCGGAAGCGCCACTTCGGATCCAGCGTGAGCCCCAAGTATCGCATCTCGGGGCCCACTGGGACGGTCTCGCCCCCCACCCGTAGTCTCAGGCCTCTTGGGGGTGGCGGCCCACGTTTGTGGAAGAAGACGACTGCCGTCTTCCTGGCCGCCACCTCCATGCCCAGACCCCGGATTTCGCGCACGACCATGTCCACGGCGATCTCCGCCGTGCGGGCGGCGCCTTCCCAATTCTCCCCGGTGACCACCACCGCCGTGTCGTCCGCATAGCAGACGGCGGTGGCACCCACGGGGAGCACCAATTTAAGCGCGGCGGGTATATCCGATGTTCCACAGGGAAGGGCCAAGGACCGATCCCTGCGGAACCCCGCCGCGCACAGCCACCCGACTCACCCGCCCATCCGCCCCCCTAACCAACAGCCACCTGTCGGAAAGGTAGGCCCGGACCATCGCCCGAAGGTAATCGGGGACGTTCAGGTCGACCATCGATTCCCCGATCACCCACCGGGGAAGCGAGTTAAAGGCATTGACGATGTCTATCGACACCGCCAACGCCACCCCGCCCCGAGCCAGTCCTTCCTCCACGAGGGACCGCACACGGTCGATCGCGTCGACCGTGGACCGTCCCCCACGGAATCCGAACTGGTCCTCCGATAGCCCGCGACCACCCCCCCACTCCAGGTGGCGGACGAGTCGGCCGACAATGACTCGCTCAAAGACCTTGCGATCTCGTCCAGGAGGCAGATGGGCCGGTAAGCCGACGGCTGGTCCGAAGGCCTGCTCTCCTTCCTCAGAAGTACGAGGCTGGCCTCTTTCCACCTTCCTGGGAAGACGCCGCGTTTGAGGCACTCTTCAAAGAGTGCCCTCATCCGCCCGGCGAAAAACCTCGCGGTGAGCGCCATCACTCGTGCCGGGACGCCGTCGGGACCAGGGGCAGTCTTTTTGCCCCTCAGCTTCCCGACGGCGTCCGCCATCTCCTCGTCCGTGATCCCCCATTCCGGGAGCCAGTCCGTCACTGCGGACGCAAGGGCGCCCGCTTCCCTCCTCTCCGGCGGGGAAGAGCGTGCTTAGGACCGTCTCCAGAAACTGGGGATCCATCGACGAGGTCAGCGGGGGAGCCCACGAACGCAACTTCTTCGTCACGATCTTATATGGGCGCCCCCACGGATCCTCGTCGAGCGAACGGAGGAGTTCCTCCCACGCCTCGGTCTTGGCCTCTCTGATGGCCAGGCCCAGGAGACCCCGCGCCTCGCGGTACGACTCCCAGGGCCGTCACCCCACGTTCTACCCGCGACCACGTCCACCCTATCTTGACCTTACCGGTTTTTGACAGGGCAGCCGCGGTCGCGAGGAGGCACCTCGCCCATGCCGTCCCCAGGCCCGTGGGTCCGAGCCTAATTGGACCCACCCTTACGTCCCTCGCGCGTCCCCCCCCCGGCACGCGTGATTTCTGCCGCGATCTGCTCCGGGGTCGCCCCTTCCTGGAGGTCCCGAAGGAGGACCTCCCTCGTCTTGATGGGCCGGTCCACCCTGACGCCATCAAGATCGGAGAGGGCCGCTGACATGGCGGCGGCCAGGCGATCGGCTTTCTCCGATCCCCCGGCCCCCGCCACCTCGAGAACCAAGGCGCCCGTGCGGGCCTTCCTAGGCCTGAGCGCCTCGATTCCCAGTTCCGACAGGTCGATCCTCTCCTGGGCCGCCTCATCGCTTCCGCGTATCCCCCCTCCGGGGCCGTCAAAACGACGGCGGCCGTTCGGGGAGGCCGCGGAACGGTACGACGCCCGCCTTGCTGTTGTTGCCGCGGCTGCTGTCGCCCCCGATGTTGCTGCTGCTGCGGTCCCTGTGTGAGGGCGAGAGCCTGGGAGAAAGGTTGAGGGGGCTTACCTGTTGCCGATGGGCCGGTCTTCCCCTTTCGCTGCCCTCGTCCTCGAGCCCCGGCGGCCGGGGCATCTCGAGCCTCCCGCTGCTGCTGCTGCAGGCGACCACCCTGTTGCCGCTTTGGTTGTTGCGGCCCCTGTCGTTGTTGTTGTTGTTGCTGCGGCTGCCGCTGTTGTCCCCGCTCGGGACGGGGAGTAATCGGCGCCTCCTTCGGGGCGGTGGATCTTCTGGCCTTTTTAGCGGCCTTCCGCCTCACCACCCGGGCCCAAGTCCCCTCTTGGGGGGCCGAGGCCGACGCCGGCTCCAACGGTCCCCGGGTGAGGGGGTGGTGCCCCGTCTTCCCCCTTTCCTTTTCCCCATCTGGGGAATCGCCGCCACCGGGCCCGACGTCAGGGGCTCATCGCCGGGAATGTCCGTTCCGGGAGTGGGAGGCTCGGGCGTCGTGGCGGGGGCCGTCGCCCTCCAGGCCCCCGAAGCCCCCACCCGTTCCGCCGCTGCTGCTGGTGGGTTGCTCGGTGTCCTTGGTGGCGCCGCAGCCTGGAGCAGGCGGAGAGCCCTTGGCTCCCACTCCTCTCTTGTCCACCTCTCCATGAATGCTGACAATTGGTGGAGCACCGTCCTCCGGAGGTACTCTTCAAACTCCCCCCGCGTCCCCGGCAACCACGCCGGGGTAGAGGAAGTCAGCACCGTCCCGTCCCGAGCGGGCCCCGGCTTTCCCTCGATGGGGGGAGCCGGGACCACCAATAGATGGGCCTTTTTCGGCAGGCGGAGGATCGAGGTCCCGGAGGTCACGGAGCTCGGAGAATTTCTTCTCCAAGTCCGCGATTCTCCGGTCCCTCTCTCGCACCTGCCTCTCCAGGGCCTCCACCTTGCGGCGGAGGGCATCCGTTTCCCGGCCCGACCCGACCGCGAGACCACCAGACGCCCTCACCGAAAGCACCCTGGCTCCGGCCTTACCCACGAGGGCCGCCATGCGTAGGTCCTTCTTTGACGTGCCGGATAGATGCTGGCACGCATACGCGAGGTGGTCCACCCTCTCGGCATGTTCCGCAATCTTCTGCGCGATAAACGAAGACCCCTTTTCCGCCATCTGCGCTTCCAATTCCGTTTCGAGCGGCAGGTTCCGGGCCGGCGGGACGGCACCGGTCGCGGATATCGGGACCTCTTCCCAACGCGTGGAACCTGTCTCGCCGACTAGCTCCTCCGCCAGGCGGGATCTCTCCTCGGCCAGTTCTTTCTGGGCTTTCAAGTTGCGACGGAGGCCCGCAACTTTTTTACCTCCATTTTTCTGGCCCTTGCAACGGGATCTTTCGGGTTCCGGCCCCGCGTCTCCACCCGCACCGGCGTCCGCGAAGGGGGAGTCCGGAAGCTCCGATCCCCCTCGTCGCCGCTTCCGCCGGAGGAGGAGGAGACGGAAACCGTCTCCCGTTCGTCGTCGTCCCTAGCCCCGGTTGAGGCGCGGGACGAAGAGGACTCCGTCCGCGCCCCCGGGGCCCCCCCTACGGCTCAGAGGCCCGTGTATGGCCTCCGTCTGAGGGTCTTCCCCCCGTCGCCCTGTCGACGTCCGTCGTCGCCGTCGTGGTCGTGGTCGTCGCAGACGCACGTTTCCCCGGAGCCCCTGCGGTGCAGGCTCCGGGTAGCCCATCGTTGGATGAAGACAAGAGGCTAGCTGGGACGATACCAGCCTCAAGCCTGCCGCTGGAGGTCCGAATCTCCTGCGGCGGTACGCTCTTATTCGTGGGTGTGCCTACCATGGTTTGTATAAGTTTTGAGGGGCTGCCCTCGACTGTCTGAAAAACTCCGGCCGTCGGGCCCAGACCCGGGAATACGTCCCGGCGGCCCCGACGGTCCCACCCGCCAGACCCTGACCCAGGAATACGTCCTGGCGGCTCTGACGGGAATCTCGTCCAACGCACACCACATTCACTCCGGGCCGCACCGCCGGGACCGATCCCGGAGTACGTCCGAGCGGCCCCCACGGGAGCGGCCCCTCATCCATCCGGA